>PVJN01017790.1:7411-40125 GCA_004026805.1 Lasiurus borealis
AGCAACAGGGTTATACAAGGTCAACACAGAGTTTTATTTCCTCATACCTGCACACATCTCACAATCTACAGACTCCGCATATTATCTGGTTCGATAATGGGATGGGACTGATGGTTATCTCTGGGTTACTCCCTTGGGACATCTGGACCATGTCTCCTGTCTCTGTTCTCAACCCTGAGACTGTAATTACAGGATGTAATTGGGGGATATGATTTTAAGCCGAGCTGTGTTAACTCTGGCCCAATCCTGATTTTTGCAACCTTACAATACAAATAAAGAACACATTGGGAGGAATTCACAGAAGATTAGGGGAAATTGAGGATCAAATCAGTAAATTAGAAGGCAGGGTTGAAAAAAATAAGAGAATGAAAAAGAAAAAAAAACAATTAAAAAACAGGAGGACAGCTTAAAGGAGCTGTGGGATAATGTGAAATGTAATATTAGAATAGCAGGTGTGCCAGAAGAGGCAGAAAGGGAGAAAAGTATAGAAAACGTGTTTGAAAAAATAATGACAAAAAACTTCCTTAACCAGGTAAAGGAAAAAGTTACACAAGTCTAGGAGGCACAGAGAACCCCAAGGAAGATGAACCCAAACAGGCCAACACTCAGACACATCATAATTAAAATGCCAAAATTAAAGACAAAGAGAGAATATTAAAGGCAGTAAGAGAAAACTGTTACCTAGAAAGGAGTTCCCATAAGGCTGACACTTGAATTCTCATCACAAATTCTACAGACCAGAAGAGAATAGCATGTAGAACTAAAGGTAATGGAAAGCAAGGATATAAAACCAAGATTACTATATCCAGCAAGGCTATCATTCCAAATAGATGGTCAAATAAAGAGCATCCCAGACAAAAGAAAAGGCTAAAGGAGTATATCACTACCAAGATGGCATTACAATAAAGCTAAAGGGACTGCTATAGTAATAAGAAGAAACAGAGAGGAGAGAAACCAAGATGGTGGCATAGGTGAACACCTAAACTGCTGCCTCACACAACAATTTCAAATTACAACTAAAAGACAGAATGGACACCATCCAGAATCACAGGAAAGCTGGCTGAGTGAAAATTCTACAACTATAAGTAAAGAGAAGGACTTACGAAGACTCAGGGGAGCTGTAAAAAGCTGAGGTACAGAGACACGCTAGTGGAGAGTATGGGCAGAGGAGGGTCCAGCTGGCTTCCTCTAATGGGAGGAAGATAGAAAATCCCAACTGGAGTGAACCCCACTTCTGACTGCATTGAACCCGTTCTAGGCGAAACTCATACAGGGTGAGTCTGGACTGTTGTGAAAAAGAAAAAGTGCAGCGAAACTTAGGGGACCCGTGAAAGACAGAGGTCTGGGGGGCACATGAAAGTGCGTACACAGAGCACTGGCTTTCTCTAATGGAAGGAAAACAGAACCTCCCAACAGCAATGAAATATAGGTCCTACTGCACTGAACCCCAGTTTCGGGTGAGACCCTGGGGAGCCAGACTCATACAGTTCCCTAGAGGGCACAAAAACTCAGGGGAGCTGGAAAGGCAGAAGTCTGAAGACTCCTGCATCCATGCATAAGCACAGAAAAGGATGAAGAGATTATCCAGAGGCACTGAGACCCAGGGACTCCCATGTAGGGCAGGGCTGATGAGAAGTCAAGGCTGTCTGCCCAGACCTGAGACTCCACCACATCCAAGCCCAGCACAGAGGCTGTTGCGATCTTGCAAGTCTTAAGCCTGAGTCCAGCATAGAAGTTCTCGGGGTGCAGACACAGCTGATCCTCACAACCAATTGGCTTGGAGGTCAATTCCCCCCAGTGATACCAACAACAATCAAGAATTAACTACAACAAGACTGTATACAAAGTCCACAAAGGGGTGAACCAAGAGTGTCCACCTCAGGTAAATGGGAAGGCAGTTACTGGGCCATATAGGACATCTAACAATCAAAGCTACTCTACCAACTCAGAGAAGCACTGAAATATGTGGAGACAAAAGAACAGATCACAAATGAAAGAAATGGAGAAAAACAAACGACTGGATATAGAGTTCAAAACCACGCTTATAAGGTTTTTCAAGAATTTTCTAGAAAAAATGAACAAATTTAGCGAGATCCAAGAGAAAATGAAAAAGGAACAACTAGAAATTAAACATACACTGACTGAAATAAAAAATATTATACAGAGACCCTATAGCAGACTAGAGGAATACAAGAATTAAGTCAAAGATATGAAATACAAAGAAGCAGAAAACACTCAACTGAAAAAGCAAAAAGAAAAAAGAACACAAAAATGTAAAGATAGTGTAAGAAGCCTCTGGGAAACTTCAAGTGTACCAACACCAGAATTATGGGAGTGCCAGCGGAAGAGAGAGAGTAAGATACTGAAAATCTATTTGAATAAATAATGACTGAAAACTTGTCCCACCTGGTGAAAGAAATAGACTTACAAGTCCAGGAAGTACACAGAACCCCAAACAAAAGGAATCCAAAGAGGACTACACCAAGACATATCATAATTAAAAGACCAAGAGCAAAAGACAAAGAGAGAATATTAAAAGCAGCAAGAGAAAAACAGTTAATTATCTACAGAGGAGCACCCATAAGATTGTCAGCTGATTTCTCAATAGAAACTAGGCAGGCCAGATGGGAGTGGCAAGAAATATTCAACGTGATGAATAGCAAGAACCCACAACCAAGATTACTCTATTCAACAAAGCTATTATTCAGAATTGAAGGGCAGATAAAGAGCTTCACAGATAAGAAAATACTAAAGGAGTTCCTCAACACCAAACCAGTATTATATGAAATGCTGAAAGGTATTCTTTAAGAAGAGGAGGAAGAAGAAAATGGTAAACGTCAAAATTATGAACAACAAAACATATCTATCAACAAGTGAATCTAAAAATCAAGTGAATTGAAAATCTGATGAACAGAATAAACTTGTGAATATAATAGAATTAGGGGCATAGAAAGGGAGTGGGTTGATAATTCTCGGGGGGATAGAGAAGAGCGGGGTGCAGGGAGAGAATGGACAAAAATCATACACCTATGGATGAAGACAATGGGTGGGAGATAAAAGCAGAGGTTGGGGTGGGAGCCAGGTGGAGGGGAGATATGGGGGGAAAAGAGTAACAATTGTAATCTGAAAAGTAAAGATTTATTAAAAATAAAAAATATTTATGAATTTAAAAAAATAAGAAGAAACTGAGAGAGAAACCTATGTATACAAAATTATAATGGAAACAAATAAGTACATATCAATAGTAACCCTAAATGTAAGTGGATTAAATGTTCCAATCAAGAAGCATAGGGTAGCTGAATGGATACAAAAATCATTACCCAACTATATTCTGCCTCCAGGATACCTACCTCAGCACATGAAGGGATGGAAAAAATTTTTCCATGCAAATGGGAAAGAAAAAGAATTTAGAGTAGCAATACTCATATCTGACAAAATAGACTTTAAAATGAAGGCCATCACAAGAGAAAACAAAGGTCGCTACATAATACTAAAGAATAGATCTAGCAAGAGGGTATAACCCTGGTAAACATACTGTATATGCACCCAATATAGGAGCACTGAAATACATATTTCAAAAAACAAAACAAAAACTAAAAATGGAACTCCCATTTGACTCAGAAATCCCACTCTTAGGAATATATCCTAAGAAATTAGAAACACTTATCAGAAAGAATTTATGCACCCCTATGTTCATAGCAGCACAATTTACAATAGCTATAATTTGGAAACAGTCTAGGCGCCCATCAGCAGATGAGTGGATCAGAAAACTATGGTATATCTACACAATGGAATTCTATGCTGCCATTAAAAAGAAGGAATTATTACCCTTTACAGCAACCTGGATGGAACTGGAGAGCCTTATGCTTAGTGAAATAAGCCAGTCAATGAAGGAGAAACACCACATGATCTCACTCATTTGTGGATAATAAAGAACATTATAAACTAATGAACAAAAGGATAGATACAGAGGCAATAGAGCATCAAACAAACTGTTAAATTACAGCAGAAAGTTTAAGGAGAGGTGGGGTAGATAAGAGATCAACCAAAGGACTTGTATGCATGCATATAAGCATAACCAATGAACACAAGACACTGGAAAATTGGGTTATGCCTGGGAGGGGGGCGGGCAATGGGGAGATATGTATACATGTGACACAATAAAAAAAAAAGAAAATAAATAAATATAAATATGTAAAGAAAGGTATGCACTGAGTGGCCAGCTTATGATCTCTGAATGCATAATAATCTGGCCACTCAGTGTGTGTGTGTGTGTGTGTGTGTGTGTGTGTGTTTGTGTGTGTGTGTATTCAGGCCTGGTGCATAAATATTAAGTGTCTGGAAGTCTGTTCAACCAATCAATGTGTAATATGCTAATGATATGCTAAGGCTACTCAACTGCTCTCTATGATGTGCACTGACCACCAAGGGGCAGACAGTTCATCAGTTGCTATGACGTTCACTGACTACCAGGGGGCAGACACTCTGTTTAATAGGTTAACTTGTTGCTGGGGTCCGGCCCATCAGGACTGAGTGAGACAGGCTGGACATGTCCTGGAGCCCACTCACAGTCCCTCCTTGGCTGGCCAATCTCTCATGTTCCTTCCTGGCCCCAATGGTACACCAATGGGGTCCCTTGGCATGGCCTGCACCCTCTAGGAATCTGGGACCCCTTGAGGGATGTCGTTGAGCCAGTTTTGGCTCAATCCCAAAGGCCAAACTGAACCTCTAGTATACTTATCAAAATAAGAGGATAAAATTTAAAACTTTTGTATATTTAACTGGTATTTCCTTAATTTTGTAATTCTGGACTTTTTTTTTCCTTTCTGCAAGAAATACCTTTTAATTGCACAGATTATAAAGTGCCAAACAAAGCAGAAATTACATAAAAGAAATTTAGCAAATTTTCTGATGTTATAACAAATATTTTAAAACACGTTTATAATAAAAATCAAATATCCCCCTGAACTCCCTGATTCCCCAGAATTGACAAGTTGCTGTTTATCCTTTACACTATTTCCTATGCATGGATTTTGTTCTTTAAATTTTTAACTTGGACCACATTATACACATTCATCCTCAAAATGTGAAGTGGTGCACAAGAAGTGCTGGGCTGACTGCCCTTCCTATTTGGGAGATGCTGGACAACTCAGTAAAGACAGGAGGAAGCTGTCCTTGTTACAATATTATATTCCTGGATTTGGTTCCATGTACCAACTCCTCTACCACTTTACATTTTTATACATAATCTTTATTAATTTCAGAGAGGAAGGGAGAGGGAATCATTGATCGGCTGCCTCCTGCATGTCCCCCCACTGGGGATTAAGCCCACAATTAGGCATGTGCCCTTGACCAGAATCGAATCCAGGATTCTTCATTCCATAGACAGACGCTCAGTTCACTGCACCAAATCAGCTAAGGCACCACTCTTACATTTTTAACATTGGGATCCATTGCCTTTTCAGCACTGGATGTTTTGTGGTGTAGGCTTTGATCTCACTCTTCAGGAGCTCAAAGAAACACACTTCTCTTAATAAAACAAGGGGATAAGAAAAGGAGATAGGAAAACATAGAGAAGGCAGTGGGTGATGATCTGATTCCCTAAATAGGAGCTTAATCACAAGGAACAACAGGCTGTAATTATTGGAAGAGAGAGTCTAGGTCAATGGTCAAAAAACTCATTAGTCAACAAAGCGGCAAACCACAGCTCTCCAACTGCATGTAGATCGCGAGCCGCAGTTTGCCTACCACTGACTTAACCCAAACTCCATTCATGGGGTACATGACTCAATTGAATGGAATTGATGTCCTCGTGTTCTTCCCTTCCAAAGCTCAGTCAGAGCCCTCATTCCATCACTTAGAAATGGCATTGGCTCGCAGTCAAAATAGAAAGGTACATGTTTTCATTCCTCTCTCCACGTGCCCTCCAGATCACGCTGCACCTCAACAGTATTCATATCCATAGTTCACTCTAGTAATGGGGGAGTCTGCTAGATTCCCGACTCTCAGCAGGTCATCCTCAGAAAGTGTGAGTTCCTCTTTCCTTTCCCTTTAAATGTGCTGCTCAGCCTCTGTTTTCACAGGCCCACTGAGGCTAAAAGGAATGGGGCTAAGGCCCCAAGTCAGACACCGACTGTACCATCCCTGCAATCACTGGATGCCGCCTGATGAGTATCTTTATGAGTCTGGTGTCTCAGTCCAGGAGAGCAGGGAGGGTGGCAGGGTACTCCTTTGGGAGAGGGCTGTTTCTGGGCAAGAGTTGGAACTCACAGGTCCTGTTCAGTCCAGCAGTTTTATACAAGAAAGATTAATATAGAGAGTAAGGTAGTTCATAAATTATTTTAAAGGAATTAATTTGGACCTCCTGAAAAACTGAGGGCCAGACAAAGGGTTTCTGAGAAATGACCCCCAATTTCTGAGACTCACTGGGAGGAGGATGAAAAGAGTGGCTTTGGATGAAGCTTTTCCACAAGGGTCCTGGGGGAAGAGGAATCCCATGTCCAGCATAATCCACCCAAAGCACGGGTAAGAATTGTGAAGCCCCAAAGGAGATAATCACATGTGGTAAAGCAGTTGGTGAATGCTTTTGATGAAAGCTGTAGCATTTCTCTTCCTGCCTGAGGTGCTGGCAGGAGAGAACCACAAGTCGTTTTTCAGTACAAAATGAGGAACACCAAACCAATCAGTGAATGAAGTTCCTAGGAACCCTAGCAGTAGCTTCTCTACACAAGGATGAACTGGATGCCAAGAGTCTGAGGAGTAGCTCTGAGTGTTAAGGTAATAACGGCGGTTTCGGTGATAACGCCTTAGGCATGTAATAATGAAGCCACCTTGTTGCCAAGTCAACAGACATTAAACTCCTCTGCTCAGACTGCCTTTACGCCTCTGGCCCAAATCACCCATCACTGTGAACTGAGTGGAAGAGGAAACAACAACCTGGAGGGTTTGTGGCTGTGGGAAGGCTCTTCTTCCAATACTTCAAGATTATGAACTCCCTGCTGTTGGCAGAGTGAAGAGAGGGCCTTTTTTGAGTGAAAAATCTGTTCATCACAATGGCTGGCTGGTCAGATATGATTCCTTATTACTGTTTCATGTTGCAGCTAATTCTCTGTCTTGTGCTCCTCATCACATTAGTGATACGCATGGCCTTTCAAATTTGAAAATAACTTTGGATAAGAAGATGTAGCCTCCCCAAGAAGATTCTTAAGCTCAGTTCACTTCTGCAGCTCTCAGAAAGAAAGGACAGACACTAAAAGAAGATCATGTTGTTCATTAACATCACCTTTTGGTATTGAATCACTGGCTCTGGATTTGCTCACGAAACCACGGATCTCTCTGGCATTTGGCATAATAGCAGAAAACATAAAGATACAACAATGTCCTTGTCTTTGCCTCCATGTGTTTTTGTTATTATCTATCTATAAGTTCTTCATTTCATACAGGTTTTGTATGTAACTTACCTTCACGGTCAATTCCTTTTATTATGTGACAAGGATTGTGTAAGGTGCTCTACTTATATCTAATCCACACTACAAGCCTATGAGGTAGGTAGGTACCAGTAGATGTCTGTGTAAGGGGTTTTACCACAGCACTAGATAAATATAAGTGTTAAGTCTGAGACTCAGACCATATGACCCTCATACATGCACTCTTTCTTAACCCTTAGAATGTTCCTTGGTGGGCAAAGAGTGACAGTCTTCTGTAGTACTGGGGTACAATTTGGTGATATGGGATGATTTCTCCTGGTCATCTCAATTTTCCCTTAGCTTAATGTAAACTTCTTTGAGACTGTAGCCTGATGAAAAGTCAAGACAACTGTGCCTTAACATTCCATAAGTAGCCTGATGGTACACTTGTATAGGGTAGAGGAATTCTTTACACATCAGCAAAAATAATTGTTTTATTTTTTACATATTTTATTAAAGTACTTTTTAACAAATTCACATAGGTGAAGGATAACAAAATGTAATTTGCTTGGAATTTTCTGCATAAGTAATCATGTCTGCAAATAGTGACAGATTTTTTCCTTTCTGATCTGCATACCTTTATTTCATTTTCCTGCCTTATCACAATGGTTAGAACTTCCAGTACTATCTATCTATATCTATCTATCTATCTATATAAAATCCTAATATGCAAATAGACGAATGGTGGAACAACAGAACAACTGCACAAATGGTCACTATGATATGTGCTGACCACCAGGGTGCACGCGGAACATGGCAGGCATTGGCCACAGCTTGATGATGGAGCAGGTGAGCGGGGTGCCGGACCAAGGTCGGGCTCTTGTCTCTGTCAATGGGGCTACTGACAATTCTTTGCTTCCACATGCCATGGTCCTGCCCAGCGCTCACACATGCTGCCAGCACCAGCCCCACTTACACCCGCTGCTGGTGCCAGAGTCAACCATAGCACCCACTGCTGGGACCCTGTACTGGTCCCAATTGCTCAGTGCTGTCAGTGGCTTCTCTGGGCTTCTCCCCTCCCCCTGCTCCTGAGAGATGATTGGGGCAGCGGCTGCCACTTGCACCCACTGACAGTGCCGGCCCCACTTGCACCTGCTTATGGTGCTGGCCCAAATTGTTCCATGCTGTTAGACAGTTGCAAGCAAGCAAGGCCAGCACCTTCTGCTTCTGGGAGCAGCAGAGGCAGCAGCAGGAGCAAGACTGCTGGTAGAGAGGGGACCAGGGGCTGTGGCCGGAGAGGCCAGGAGGGAGCGTGGAGGATGGGCTGAGACCTGCTCTTGTGCCCACCACAACCTCATGGCCCACAGTTCCTTTCGAGGTCTACAAGTTCGTTCACTGGGGCCCTAATGTTGAATAAAAGTGACAAGAGCAGAAATCCTTCTTGCTCCTGACCTTAGGGGAGGAGAGCATTCAGTCTTTCATTATTGAGGACAACATTAACTGGAATCTTTTGCTGATGCTTTGTATCAAGCTGAGGAACTTCCTCCTCTATCCCTAATTTTTTTTTTTGTCATGAATGGGTGCTGGATTTTGTCAGTTCTTTATCTCTGTCAATTGATATGATAATATTATTTTTCTCCTTTAGACTCTTCTTATGGTAGATTACATTGGTTGGTTTTTGAATGTTGAACCAGCCTTATATCCCAAGAATAATCTATACTTGATCATTGTGCATATTTCTTTTTAAAATTGTTTTGTTCTATTTGCTAATATTTTGTCAAAGTTTTTTGACTTTATATTCATTGGGGATATTGGTCTATAGTTTCTTTTCTTTCCTTTATTCCATCCTGCATCCCTCCTCTTTCTTTTCTTTTCTTTTCTTTTCTTTTCTTTTTTCTTTTCTTTTCTTTTCTTTTCTTTTCTTTTCTTTTCTTTTCTTTTCTTTTCTTTCTTTCTTTCTTTCTTTCTTTCTTTCTTTCTTTCTTTCTTTCTTTCTTTCTTTCTTACTGTCTTTGTGCTTGTTCTCGTATCAGGATAATACTAGCTTCTTTTATTTTCTGGAATTGATGTTAATTCTTCTTTAAATGTTTGGCAGAATTCTCCCATGAAACCATCTGGACAAATTAGTATGATTTAGCCTAGTTTTCTTCTTAATGATTTAAAAGAAGTTTTTGTCACTGAGATCCCTTCTTCCTTAAAATGGGTATTTCATTGTAATTTTTACATTCATTCCAAGATTTAAGGTGTTTCACTTAATGGGACTATCAATCTGATACCTTCCTCTTAAGAGTTGTTGGAGGAGCTAAATCCACAATCACATGCTCTACAAGAGTACTCAAAGGGACAGGCAGATTTTGGAGTCTTGCTAGGATAATCTAGAGGCTAATTTCTTCTCTTGGCCACTTCTCCAATAGTTACCTGGGGAGTGCAGGTTTTTAAATTCCCTCTCCCAGGCTAGACTACACTGTGAAACAGACACTACAAAAAGGTCAATCAATTTGACATTTAGAAACAAATGAGACTGGGGGGAAAGGGTGGTACAGGGAACCAAACTCAAGAATGTATAATTGCCACAGAACAGATTCTTCCTTCCCTTACCAAGTTGTATTCAGAATCTGAAACATAGTGTTTGGTTGGGCATTGGTATTATAATTTTAAAAAATCAGGGAAAGATCCAAGGGAAATTAAGTTTATATTAGCAACCTATCTCTATTGTTTTTTATTTTTTTAAATCACCATTTATCCCTTTTAACCTCTTCCATATCCACCCATTCCCCTCTTCCCTGCAATCACCACATTGTTGTCCTAGTTCATAAGTTCTCTCTATTGCTTTTTAAAAACTCTCCCTTTATCTGATGACTGGTGAGTGACATTGAGCATCTTTTCACCTATCTATTGGCCATCTGTGTGTCTTCTTTGGAGAAGTGTCTATTTAGGCTCTCTGCCCATTTTTAAATTGGATTGCTTGGGGTTTTTTGGTGTTGAGTTGTATAAGTTCTTTACAAATTTTGGATATTAACCCCTTATCATATGTATCATTGGTGAATATGTTTCACCATTCAGTGGGTTATTTTCTCATTTTCTTGATTTTTTTTCTTGTTCAAAGGCTTTTTAGTTTGATGTAATCCCATTTGTTTATTTTGTTTCCTTTGTTTCCCTTGCCCAATGAAACATATTTTTAAAATGTCTGAGATTTTGCTGCCTATATTTTCTTCTAGGAATTTTATGTTTTCAAGTCTTACATTTAATTTTTAAAATACATTTTGAATTTATTCTTGTATATGATGTAAGAAGGTGGTTTAGTTTATTTTTTTTTTGCATGTATCTGTCCAACTTTCCCAACATCATTTATTGAATAGACTGTTTTTACCTCATTGTATGTTCTTGACTCCTTTGCCAAATATTAATTGACCATATAGGTGTGAATTTATTTCTGGACTCTCTATTGATCCATATTTCTGTTTTTATGCCAATACCATGCTGTTTCAATTACTATTAAGGCTTTGTAGTATGGTTAGATATCATGTAGAACAATTCCTCCAACTTTTCTCTTTTTTCTCAAGATTGCTGTGGCTATTTGGGTTCATCTGTGATTCCATATTAATTATTGGATTATTTGTCTAGTGCTGTGAAATAAATCATTGCTATTTTGTTAAGAATTGTATTAAATCTATAGATTGCTTTGGTTAGTATGGCCATTATGACAATGTTGTATCTTCCTATCTTATATAATAAAAACCTAATATGCAAATTGACAAAACAGTGAAACTACTGGTCGGCAGTGAGAGGGCTGTGCCAAACCAGCCAAGGTGGTTGCCAATGGGTAGAGAGAGGGGATAGTAATGGAGGGTAGCAGCAACTGGTGGCAGCAAAGGGGCTATCAGGGAGCAGGTCTGCTGCTCACTGGCTGGCACTATCTCCCAATCAGCCCATTGGTTGTCTCCCACAGAGGGAGGCCACACTGCAGTTTAAGTTTGCTCCCCATGAAGAGCAGGCCTAAGCCATCAGTCAGACATTCCCTGAGGGCTCCCAGACTGCCAGACGGCACAGGCCGTGCTGAGGGACCCTCTGGAGTATACAAATTTTTGTGCACTGGGCCTCTACTCATCAATAAAACAACAAGTGCTGGCAAGGATGTGGAGAAAAGGGAACCCTCATGCACTATTGATGGTACTGCAAATTAGTGCTGCCACTATGGGAAATAATACTAAGGAGGATCCTAAAACAATTAAAAATTGGACTGTTTTATGACCCAGTGATTTCACTTTTGGATATGTATATGAAGAAACCCAGAACACTAACTCAAAATAATATATGCACCCCTGTTTCACTGTAACATTATTTATAATAGCCAAGCTGTGGAAACAATCCAAGTGCCCATTAATAGACAAGCAAATAAAAAAACTGTGGTACATATATACAATTGACTATTACTCAGCCATAAAAAGAATGATTTGTATTATTTGTGACAGCATGAATGAACACAGGTTTTTTTTTTTTTAATGAAATAAGTCAGTCAGAGAAAGACAAATACCATTATTTCACTTATATGTGGAATTTAAAGAATAATGAATGGATAAAACAGAAACAGACTCATAGAAACAGAGAACAGGCTGATGGTTGCCATAGGGGAGGGGTTTGGAGGACTGGGTTAAAAAGGTGAAAGGATTGAGAAGTACAGACTAGTAGTTACAAAATAGTCATGGGGATGTAAAGTACAGCATAAAAATATAGTCAATAATGTTGTAGCAACTATATATGGAGCCAGTTAGGTACTGAAGATATCAGGGTGAGCACCTTGTAAAGTATATGATTGTCTAACCACTATGCTGTATACCTGAAACTAATACAAAATAATGAATGTAAACTGTAATTGAAAAAAATTAAAATATAAATTTAAAGACTATCCCTTTAAAAAGGAAATCTGATTGTCAATGATCTCCTTTGACAACCCAGCTGGTTTGCTCAGTGGTTAAAGTGTCAGCCTGAGAACCAAAGGGTCACAGGCTCAATTCCCAGTCGTGGCACATACCTCGGTTGCAAGCTCAATCCTGGCCTGGGTCAGGGCATGTGTGGGAGGCAACCAATCGATGTGTTTCTCTCACATTGATGTTTCTTTATCTTCCCCTCCTTCCTCCATTCCACTCTCTAAAAATCAATGGAAAAATATCTTCAAATGAGGTTTATTTTTTAAAACTTGTGAATTTCAATGGGGGCGAAAATCCCATTGAAATCCCATTTCCTTGCTCTTCTCCACATCCTTTTTCATAACAGTTATAAACAAATTTTAAAGTACCCAAAGAAGAATTATCCATTTAGAATTCAATAGTTCACATTTTAATGCAAAAAAATGTTTTCAAAGTAAGCCAACGCTTTAAAAAATCTAAGATACTTGTGTTTGCATAGAGCACTGACTAGTAAGCACTTGCCCCATGCACTGCTTCTGTATATCCTCTTCCAGTGCATATGTCCCTGCCAGCAATGACTCTATAGGTATTTACCTAAAGCATCTGGCTGAACCATGCCATTTTCACACTAATCTAACCACATAAAATTGTTTCTGGCAAAATCTCTAACATCTTGGTTAAACAATATGTTTAGCTCTTATTTACTTATAATTTGAGGTAGACTGTTATTGTGTGAAAGACTGCTAATGAAATGGTTTTGGCAATGAACTCTGAGGAAGAAAAATTTTCTAACTTTACTCAGAGCATGATAGCTCTGAATGGTCAATCATCTGTGAAAGGCATTCCTTTGTTTCCTTACTTGCAAGTTAAAGGAGTTGGAATATTTCTGTTAAGCAAACTTGCCTCAGGTTTTGGAATCAGTTATAGCCCTTCTGTTAGTCAAGTACATAAATAGCAAAGGTGAAGTGCTTCAGCTTGTAAATTCTGGAACCATATTTCCTGCCTGCCTTTCAAGCCCCAGAACTGCCATTTACTAGCTATATAGTGTTAGATAAAGTAGCAAACCGCAGTGTGCACCAACTAGTTCATCAGTGGAATGGTGATGATAATGACAGTATGTATCTCAGGGGGGTGTTGTGAGGGTTACATGAGTTCATACTTGGAAAGCACTAGGAACAGTACTTGGCACACAGTAAAATCTCATAAAAGTATTAGTTATTATAGTGATTACATAAAAATATCTGACAGTTTATTTGGCAGAAGAACCAAAAAGTTTGCATATGGTGATGACTTATCCTATATAATAAAAGGCTAATATGCAAATTGACCAAACATCAGAACAACCGGTCTCTATAAAGTGCACTGACCACGAGGGGACAGACACTCAATGCAGGAGCTGCCCCCTGGTGGTCAATGCACTCCCACAGGGGAAGTGCCACTCATTCAGAAGCTGGGCTGACAACAGGTGAGCACAGTAGCGGTGGCAGGAGCCTCTCCAGCTGTGCCTCTGGAGCAGCTTTAAGGTTATCCAACTGCTGGTTTTGGCCTGCTTCCTATGAGAAGTGGGCCTAAGCTGTTAGTCAGACATCTCCAGAGGGCTCCTGGAATGTGAGAGGGTGCAGACTGGGCTGAGGGACCTCTCCCTGAGTGCATGAACTTTGTGCACCAGGCCTCTATTATGGAATATAAAAATGTAAGATAGTCATTCATTGGGAAAGAAAGGATCAAAGACCATCATCCCCCCAACACACACACACACACAAAGGGCAAAGTTTTTAGCAATTACTAATTTATTTAGTATCTCCTTATAATATTCCATTAACTCTTCCCATCCTCACTCTATTTGATCATTTCCATGGCTATGATGAAGACAGAATTCCTGGAAATGGAGCTAATGAAAACAGGCATAACAAAATATTTGTAACTCCTTTTTGAGGTAACTTGGGTTGGGAGTGGACCTCACATCTGTAGCATGAAAGGATATTATATTGACAATAAAAAATTTTGCTTACCAATGATATGTCTCTTAATTTATATTACTGAACGTCCCTAAAATCCATAGTTATTCTTTTTTTATACTTTTTAAATTTGATATAGACATTTTAATTGCAAATTCAGTATAATACAGTAAATATAAACATATAACTATATCATACTCACGTTTAATTCTTGAATTTTATTTTTATATTTTAAATTTTTTTATTAATGTGTTTCATGTATCTTCCCATTGCTCCCCCCTCCCAGGTATACCCTAACCCCCAAGTGTCTTGTGTTCATTGGTTATGCTTATATGAATGCATACAAGTCCTTTGGTTGATCTCTTATCTACCCCACCTCTCCTTAATCTTCCTGCTAGAAAGAATATTTCAACCCATCTATCACTTCAATTTTAAGACCTTCTCCCCAGTATATTCTCCCATTAAATTAACATGCCTTCCTATTCCCAGACTAGCAGGTACTTCCTCTCTTGTTTTAATCTTAACTCAGTCTGGACTCATCAATAATGGTCCTGTCAATATTACTTTCATTTCCCTGAGCTCATCATCATTTTAATTTACATCCTTCTGCCATTCCTGATCCCTAGATCAGTTTTCTCTTCTGCTTCTCCAAGCGTTTCCCAGACTTCACTACTGCTGCAGTCACTGCTACTGGAGAAAATGTGATAAAGGGGGTTCAGGGGACTTATATATTCATTCATACACCCAAAGTTCAGCTGGGCTCTCATCCTACAACCATTTTATTTAGTCTAGTTATCTCTCTGTGCTGTAGAACAGAGCACTTGGGGTTTCACAAATGAAAACTTCAGCCCTCTTAAGATAGCATCCTGATGATTTGTATAACTTCATCCAAGTGTTGTGTGACTGAATTAGATGTCCCCTCACTGATGTTAAAAACACATCCATATTTTTGCATACATTTTTCTACGTTAGCTGTGTTTGTGAAATAATATTTTAAAGATATTAACCTATATTCTTATAGCTTTTGTTGATATCTTATTCTTTTGCAATTCATGTAAATATCTGTACTTCAATGAAGGTTTGTAGCAGGGTTTCCTGGTTTTTGTGTTTCTGTAAAAATATGAGCCCATTATTCTGGGAGCGTCCCAGGCAAACAACATGAATAACAGCAAGAAGGATTTTTCCAAGATTAGAGAGAAAAAACTCTCCCCAGCACAGTGGAGAGGGAAGAGAAGGAAGGGAGTGATAAGAGCAGAGATTCCAGAGAGGAAATGAATGCAGGTTGTGTTGAGGTGGATGAGGCCCTGAACAATCTTATAGCATTCCTATGTATTGGCATGAGGAGGAAGTATCTGACAGAGGTTTAAGAGATTAAAGGGCCATCAGACAGGAATGAGAGACTTTCAGGAGCAATCTCCTAGGGCCAATGACCCAGACTTGTGTGACCTATGACTGAAGGACTGTGTATATCCACCTCTTGTCAATATTTTTGCTCCCCTGTCCTTTTTGCACTAGAATTTAAATGTGATCTTACTAAAATGGGAAAACACAAACTTTATGGAAATTAAATTTCTGCCATTCCAAGGGAGTGATAGGGTCACAATAGAAATCAGGTTAAATTATAAATAAAAATATTATTTCTTGCTCATTAAAATAGATTCTTTAAAAACGATTGCAGATCCAAGCTTGTGAGCATTGCTTTTTGGTAGAACTATCTGTCTTACTCCATTTTTAATATAATACTAACAGCTATATAAAATGGTGGCTTTCAAATTATATTTTACAGACCTCTGGCTTCCAAACAAATTTCTTACAGATCTTGGAAGAGATTGATGGGATAACATGTTGGCAGGAATTTGGGCATCCCACACAACAGCTTTCTCCAGAGTACTTTCATTTTTACCTCTTTAATATGAAGGTTATTATAACATTTCCTTTAAATGGAAGATTTAGCAGCTCAGAAAAATAGAAAGTCATTTATGTAAAGCATACAATAATTCATAGCTATACTATCTTATCTAATAAAAGAGTAATATGCAAATTGACTATCACTCCAACACACAAGATGGCTGCCCCCATGTAGTCAAAGATGGCTGACCCCATGTGGACACAAGATGGCCACCACAAGTTGGCTGGCAGGGGAGGGTAGTTGTGGGCTATCAGGTCAGCAGAATAAGGCAGTTAGAGGCAATCGGGCTGCTAGTAGAGCAATTAGGCATTGAACAGGCTGGTAGGGGAGTGGTTAGGGGCTATCAGGCAGGCAGACAAGTGAGAGGTTTGGAGCCATCAGTCCTGGATTGTGAGTCCTGGTAGGATAGGGCCTAGACAGGTTCCAGATTGGAGAGGGTGCAGGCTGGGCTGAGGGACACACCTCCCTGTGCACGAATTTTGTGCACTGAGCCTCTAGTAATATATAACTATATAAACATATAGCACCGTTTTGTTGTTTTGTTTTGATTTGTTTTGTTTAGCTCATGACTTTGGAACCACTTCTGAAAACAATTCCCAATGTATTTTAATCAATGACAAGAGAAGTGTATGGCTTCCTTTCAAAGGTAGCTTTTTTTGGGCCTGGCCAGTGTTGCTCAGTGGCTGAGTATTGACCTATATGAACCAGGAGGTCATGGCTTGATTTCTGCTCAGAGCACATGCCCGGGTCAGGGCAGATGCCCCAGCATTGGGGCCTGCTGGAGGCAGCCAATCAATGATTCTCTCTCATCATTGATCTTTCTATATGTCCCTTCCTCTCTGAAATCAATAAAAAATATTTTTTATAAAGTTAACTCTTTTGAAGGTCAGTACTTGCTTGCATTTTAAATTCTCCTGTTTGTTGAAGAAGAAAGTCAGTTTCTTGACTTCAGCATCATCACATGTAACATTTTCACTGTCAATGCAGTTCTGGTAAAACAGGATTATGATTTATGTTTTATTACCATGGCAAATCTATAAATAAATTATATTTAAATAGGCCAACAAAATGAAACAGTCTTTGCTAGGTAGGTTGATTAGCCTACTTCAATAAACTTTTCCATTTCACAATCAAATGGTCATCTTCTAGAATTCAAGAAAGGGAACTTATAAATGAATAAAAATGTTCTCCATCACCGTTCGTTCCCCCAATCCAATGCTAACATACCAATTATTTATTCCTTCCTAAGACTATTCAGAACTTTACCTAAGGGAATTCTCTGCTTTCTGGACTGTAGAAAGAGCCCCCTAACAGAGGAAAAGCTTCAGGAGCAAGAACAGTCTCTGTTCAGATCATGGGTCTGCACTCTGCTTTTTCTTGGACATTTCAGTCTGAGATCATCTAGTTTTGGTTTATGGTCAAGCAGTTCAACACATACACTGATAGTTGCTGCTCTGCTTTTTTTGGACGATTCCAAAGTCTTATCTTACCTAATAATAGACAAACATGGAAATTGACTGTAGCTCTGTTACACCACCAGGCAATCAAGAGTGATATGCAAATTAACCCAACAAAGATGGTGTTTAATTTGCATACTCAGCCGTCAAGTGATGGGGGCTGGGCACTTGTGTTGTTGCCATGGCGGTGATGGGGGCAGGATGCTTGCATCGTCACATGGTGATGATGGGGGTGTGATGCAGTTGTTCTTCCCCACCCCTGGTCTCTCATGGTCTCTGTCAGCATGGGAAGGAGGGGCCAGGACAGAAAGAGGCAGCTCTAGGGCCTGAGCAGAAAGGGGTTGGGATGGAGTGGAAAGCCAGTGCCAGCAGCCAGGGAAAGGAAAGCCCATTTTAGCACAAATCTTTGTGCATCAGGCTTCTAGTTTTACTTTATAAAACTCTTGCTACTCACTATACTGGTAAAGAGAAAAGGCAGAAAGCACCTAGGAAGGATGTAAGTGAACTCTATCCATAATGCACCGTGACAGTGGACAGAAAAATCAGAATTTATTATAGGACTCTAGAGATAATCTAGTTAGTCACTCTTAGATAGAGCAAATGCATGTGCTTTAATGAAAGTAGTATAGTTCCTGGTCTCTGTTGTGTTATCTCTTAATTCAGCAAGTTCTGATCTCTAAACATCTATTTATCATGTTGGATTTTATTTACCAAACTAGTGTCCCAATGCACAAAATTCCTCCACATTAAATGGAATTAATTAGAGGAAATATTTTAATATTGCTATTTGCCCTTTCTCTATAATAGAAGTGTCAGAGATGAAAGAAAATTACTAAAATGCATATGAAAATCTTCCCCTTGTCAAAATCTGGGGTGCACTGTGGGACCCAGAGTCAAATCACCACCCACCTATGTATGCCTCGAAATTGCACAAGACCCAGACCCAGCCAGCCCCACCCCATTGGGAAAGATCCAGACCTGGCCAACCCAAAATCCATCAAGCCCCATAGGGCAGGGGATGCAGCCTCATGTTCCCCAGCCTGGCGCTGAGTGGAGGGCACAGCCTCAGGTCTCCTGCCCCAGTCCAGCTCTATGCAGCTTCAGGTCCCTGCTGACCACTCAGTACAGCTCATTACGGGAACCCCAACTCTGCTGTTGGTGCAGTCATCTTGTGTTATGGGAACCCAGCCTCCTCTATGAGCACCAACATCTTGTGTCAGTGTTACAGAGTGAGGGTCAATTTGCATATCACTTCTTTATTATATAGGATGGTTTTGAAATTTAATTGATTTCCAAATTAAATGAAGGAAAGCACTCATTTTAGTCTTCTCTGTATGAAACTTGAGATGGTAATAAAAATGCATGGAAATCACTTGAGCTCCTTGGTTTCAGTGAATCAATTAAGTATAAAATCCCAAGAGGACTAAATATTTCACACACTAAGACTAAATGTTAGGAACTCATTGCAATGTCTATAAAACTACATTTCTATCTTGGACAGGAATAACAAAGAATTACAAACAAAAGATCAAATGGGAGTTTTCAGTAAATATCTCAAACTCTGTAATAAAATAATGCTACTAGTAAATATTAAATTATTTTTTATAGACACTAGTGATTTTTATTTCAGAAATTTACAGTTATACTTACAGAACATTTTGCATTATTTATTTTTGGTTTAAAATAAATGGCTTTTAAAAATTAGTCAATATTGTAAAAATAATTTCACACACATTTTTTAATCTTTGAAAAACATCCTAGGCTCCAGCCAAGAATATAGAGCATAGCTCTCATGGACACTGACAGCAGTGTAGTGATTACAGGGAATGGGATGGTAGTGGGTGTAAAAGGGTAAAAGGGGGATAAATGGTGAAGGGAAAAAATAAATAAAAATTCATTATAATTATAAAAAAAAAAACATTTCCATCATATTTCCAAAAGTCAAAATGTTAGGAGGACAAACAACAAACATTTTATTTATTTATTTTTTTTAAATATATTTTATTGAATTTTTACAGAGGAAGGGAGAGGGATAAAGAGTTAGAAACATAGATGAGAGAGAGAGACATTGATCAGCCGCCTCCTGCACACCCCCTACTGGGGATGTGCCTGCAACCAGGATACATGCCCCCAACCGGAATGAAACCTGGGACCCTTCAGTCCCCAGACCGATGTTCTATCCACTGAGCCAAACCGGTTTTGGCGACAAACATTTTAGTACTAAATATCCTCTTCTATTAAAAAAGTCTTTCTCTGTGTAACCCAAATCACTCAGAAAAAAATTTTAATTAATGAATTTATGTTTATTGTCTAAAATTTTACATATGTCTCCTTTTTCCCCAATTGATATCCCGCCCCCCTAGAGCCAACCCATCCTGGGTAAGACCCTACTGCCCCAGTGTCTGTGTCCATTTGTCATGCCAATATGCATGAACATAAGTCCTTTGGTTGCTCTCCAACCTCCTCCTCCCCTACCATTTGTTTCTATTCTTGTTCATCAAATTATGTCAATTATTATATCCCACATATGAGTGAGATCATGTGATATTTATCTTTCTCCGACTGGCTTATTTCGCTTAGCATAATGTTTTCCAGTTCCATCCATGTTGTTGCAAATGTTAAAAGTTCCTTCTTTTTTATAGTGGCATAGTAGTCCATTATGTACATATACCACAGTTTTTTAATCCACTCATCAGCTGATGGGCACTTAGGCTGTTTTCAGATCCTAGCTATAGTAAATTGTGCTGCTATGAACATAGGGGTGCATATATCCTTTCTGATTGGAGTTTCTAGTTTCTTGGTATAGAGTCTTAGAAGTGGGATCACTGGGTCAAATGGGAGTTCCATTTTTAACTTTTTGAGGAAACTCCATACTGTTCTCCACAGTGGCTGCACCATTCTGCATTCTCACCAGCAGTGCAGGAGGGTTCCTTTTCCTCCACATCCTCGCCAGCACTTGTTGTTTGTTGATTTGTTCATGATAGCCATTCTGATAGATGTGAGATGGTATCTCATTGTTGTTTTGATTTGCATCTCTTGGATTATTATTGCCTTTGAGCATGTTTTCATATGTCTCTAGGCCTTCTATATGTCCTCTTTTGAAAAGTGTCTATTTAGATCCTTTGACAATTTTTTGATTGAATTGTTTATCTTCCTTTTGTTAAGTTGTATGAGTTCTCTGAAAATGTTGGAGATAAAACACTTATTGGAAATATCATTGAGAAAATACGTTCTCCCATGCAATGGGCTTTCTTGTTTTTTTGTTTTTTTAAATATATTTTATTAATTTTTCACAGAGAGGAAGGGAGAGGGATAAAGAGTTAGAAACATCGATGAGAGAGAAACATCCATCAGCTGCCTCCTGCACACTCCCTACTGGAGATGTGCCCGAAACCGAGGTACTTGACCAGAATTGAACCTGGGACTTTTCAGTCAGCAGGAAAACGCTCTATCCACTGAGCCAAACTGGTTTTGGCGCTTTCTTGTGTTTTTTTTTTTTTTTTGATGGTTTCTTTTGTTGTGCAGAAGCCTTTTATTTGTATGTAGTCCCATTTGTATATTTTCTCCTTAGTCTCCATTGCCCTAGGGCAGTGGTCTGCAAACCTCAGCTCACAAGCCACATGCTGCTCATGAGCAGCCGTTTGCCACTCTGTTGACTAATGAGTTTTTCAACCGCTGTCATACACTACTCTTTACCCCTTTGCACACAATATGTCACAATTGCCTAATCCTCACAGTTTCCAACTATACAGTAACATTTAGTCTAGTTCAGTGGTTGGCAAACTCATTAGTCAACAAAGTGGCAAACTGCGGCTCTTGAGCTGCATATGGCTCACGAGCCACCGTTTGCTGACCACTGCCCTAGGGGCTGTGTATGTAAAGATATAGATGCGACATATGTCTTCTATTTTGCTGCCTATGGAACCCTGTAGGATTTTTATGGTTTCCTGTCTTACACTCAAGTTGTTTTTAGCCATTTTTGAGTTTATTTTTGTGTATGGTGTAAGTTGGCGATCTAGTTTCATTTTTTTTTTTGCATGTTTTTGTCCAAGTTTCCCAGCACCATTTAATAAAGAGACTGTTTTGACTCCATTGTATGCTCTTACCTCCTTTGTCAGATATTAATTGAGCATAATGTTTCAGGTCAATTTCTGGGTTCTCTGTTCTGTTCCATTGATCTATGTCTGTTCTTTGAGAACCGTGGCTTGGTAATATAGCTTGATATCTGATATTGTGATCCCACAGACTTTGTTGTTCTTTCTCAGGACAGCTGTGGCTATTTGGGGTCTTTTTATTTATTTATTTATTTTTATTTTATTTTTTTATTATTTAAAGTATTACAAATAGTAGTACATATGTCTCCTGTTTTGTCCCCCAGTGACTTCCCCCTGGCCTTCCCTACTCCCCAGTACATGCCTTCACCTGCTTGGCTCAGTGTCTTTTATTCATTGGTTATGCTTATATACATGCATACAAGTCCTTCAGTTGATCTCTTAAAGCCACCCCCTCAACATTCTCTGCCTTCCCACTGTAGTTTGACAGCCTCTGTATCTATCCCCCCCAATTCTTTTCTTTAAAAAAATCTTGCCTCTGCTGACTAGAAATAAACCTATCAGAAAAAAAGAAATATGTTTGAGTCTCAATTTCAATGTCCAATAGTTCTGAGTCCCCGTTTCAATGTCAAACAGTTCCTTATGTGTACACGTCATCAATGGTATCTGGATACTGGACAAATGGTGGCAATGCCAGACCGACCCTCTCTGGTTTGGTCCTAGGCAACCTGTAGTGATGCACAGCTGCTGACTGCTAGCATGGCAAGGCGTTGTCAGCGTCTTCCAACTCTGGA
The DNA here is from genome assembly GCA_004026805.1 of Lasiurus borealis. NCBI lineage: Eukaryota > Metazoa > Chordata > Mammalia > Chiroptera > Vespertilionidae > Lasiurus > Lasiurus borealis. Next base: position 29,895 of record PVJN01017790.1, read on the forward strand.
CTGTTTCCCCTCTTGTCTTTGTGGTTGGAGCAGACCTGTCAATTCCTCTCTGTTGTAGTAGTCCACATGGTCTTGGTGTAGTTTTCTGAAAGTATATACACATATTCTCGATCAAAAGTTAATAAAGGAATCTTTTCTATAAAATTGACTTGAGATCCTTTTTATTTTTGCACAAATGACTTTCCTTTGACTTATTTTGACACCTTGTGTGTTTTTCATGGGTGTCTTGCTGTTAGCTTTACAAATGAAAATCAATTTTCGAAAGTAAAAATTTTATAGATGTAATTTACTTACAGGATATTTTTCCTTACATGATATTACCCTTCTATTTTTGATTAATGGATGAGTTTGTAAATTTTTAATGCAGTCTTGATAACATTAAACTTTAATTTTTTACACAAAAATATGACTGCTTTAGGTTCATTACATGTTAAGCAATTTTACCTTGAAATGAACTACCAATAGAAATTTTAGTTAATACTTTAGGAACAGATTTTGTCCAGTACAATTAAATTTTCTTGAATATTCACTTATTTCAGATAGCCAATTTAAATTAATCTGAAAACTTGATTACTATTTTACTGTCAAATTTAATACTCTACCAACAATCTTAGTTTACCCTGTAAATATTAGTGGAAAGGATTATTTTCATTCTTGAATAGGCCCGGAGCATTCCTGGTGCTAGGCTTGATTTAGATATAGGGCAGCTGATGTCAGCCAAGTCTCTATCTGTTACCTGGGTCCCGATCTGAGCTGGGCGTGGGAAGTGAAGAAGCCATCAGGGCAGGAGACCTCCCTCAGAAGGGGTGAGGATTCAGGCCCCTGCAAGGTTGTGGGGTGAGGGTATGTGACCCTCTTCTGTTGACTCCCAAGTTCTCTCCTGATGGCCCCTCTGCAACTGTGCCTGTCTTAGGTTGTTTCTTCACTGAGGAATCTTACCCATCTCTGGCTAACCAGTCATCCTCCAAGGCCAAACAGGATGATGTGAGGTTCAGTTCTGAATCCTTGGTAGCCTATGCCCCCGTGGCCTCCACGCCCAGCACCTGCCTTGGGATCCCCTCGCCTGTTGGTGGGGCCCCGGCACTTATCACATCTCTGGGAACTCAGGTTCCTTCTCCGTGCAGGGCCTAGCTCACATCATTGGGCGAGAGACAGATCCATGGTACCAGCCATCAGGAGGCTTCAACCTTAGCATGAATAGAAAGAGCAGGCAACAGCTGAGAGCAATTAGATTGTGAGAAGGGTAACCCTCTTGGCAAAAAGGGTAAGAGGGGCAGTAAAGAATGCTCAAGTGAATTAATTCCTTGTGAAAGGATTAAATCCTTTCATGTCCCTTTTAAATTGCTGCCAAACATTCAAAGAATTAGTTTGTAAGCTTGTTTAGGGTAATTGTACAATATGCTGTTGTGAAATATCAAAAATTATAGTGACATTGTAGAATAATATCATGCAAGGATATTTTTTGCTCTAGGCCATGGCAATTTAATTTCAAACTGGCTGTCAATTTCTTTTTGTAGCTTTATATAAACTTTGTCAGGGAGGCAAAAACACAAATTACTTACTTTAGTTCAAGAGGCCAAATATATTGACTTTCAATTACAATCCTTATGACATTTGAAGAAAACTTCTCTTTATTTCCTTCCAAAATAATTTTCAGGTTGCAGAGAGATTTTCATTTAAAAATCTTTGTCACATGAAACAATTTCTCTTAAGGTTATGGTGACCACTAATATGGGTTGGATTTAATATTTTATTTTATTTTACCTTATATTTTTTAATTTTTATTTTTTACATGTGCCCATATTCCCCCATTACCACCCAACCCACTCAAGTCCCAACCCCCTGTTATCTGTGTCCATTGATTAGGCTCGTATGCATGCACACAAGTCCCTTTGTTGATCTCTCCCCCTTACTCCCACTGACTCCCACCTTCCTTGAGGCTTGATGTTCTGATTGATATTTCTCAGTCTCTGGATCTATTCTTGTTCATCAGTCTATGCCATTCATTATATTCCACAAATGTAGTGAGATCATGTGATATTTATCTTTCTCTGCCTAGCTTATTTCACTTAGCATAATGCTTTCCATATCCCATATCCAGCCATGTTGTTGCAAATGGTAGAAGCTTTTTTTTTTTTTACCACAGTGTAGTATTCTATTGTGTAGATGTATCATATTTTTTTTTAATCCACTCATCTGCTGATGGGCACTTAGGCTGTTTTTAAATCTTAGCTATGGTGAGTTGTGCTGCTCTGAACATACGAGTGCATATATCCTTTCGGATTCCTGTTTCTGGTTTCTTGGAATATATTCCTAGAAGTGGGATCACTGGGTCAAATGGGAGTTCCATTTTTAGTTTTGTGAGGAAACTACATACTCTTCTCCACAGTGGCTGCACCAGTCTTCATTCCCACCAGCAGGGCAAGAGTGTTCCTTTTTCTCAGTGTCCTCACCAACACTTGTCATTTGTTGATTTGTTGATGATAGCCATTCTGATAGGTGTGAGATGGTACTGCATTGTTGTTTTAATTTGCATCTCTCTTATGATTAGTGACTTTGAGCATGTTTTCGTATGGCTCTTGGCCTTCCTCCTGTCTTCTTTCAAAAAATGCCTACTTAAATCAGTTGCCCATTTTTTGATTGGGTTGTTTATCTTCTTTTTGTGAAGCTGTATGAGTTCTCTGTAAATGTTGGAGATTAAAACCTTATCGTTGATATCATTGGCAAATACGTTCTCCCATGCAGTGGGCTTTCTTGTTTTATTGATGGTTTCCTTTGCTATGCAAATGCTTTTTATTTTGATATAGTCCCATTTGTTTATTTCTGTTTAGTTTCCATTGCCCTAGAAGCAGTATCAGTGATGAAGTTCCTTCAGCATATGTATGAGATTTTGCTCCCTGTGGATTCCTCTAGTATTTTTATGATTTCCCATCTTATGTTTAAGTCATGTATTCATTTTGAGTTTATTTTTGTATATTTGTAAGTTGGTGGTCTAGTTTCATTTTTTTGCATGTATTTGTCCAATTTTCCCAACATATTTGTTGAAGAGACTGTGTTGACTCCATTATATGTTCATGCCTACTTTGTCAAATATTAATTGGGAATAGTGCTTTGGGTCGATTTCTGGTTCTCTGTTCTATTCATTTTATCTATGTCGGTTTTTGTCCCAGTACCAGTCTGTTTTAAAAGGAGGGGCTTTGTAAAACAGCTTGAAATCTTGTATTGATATCCCACCTACTTTGATCTTCTTTCTCAGGATTGCTGCAGCTATTTGGCATCTCTTTTTATTCCAGATTAATTTTTGGAGAGTTTGTTCTATGTCTGGAAATATGTCATTGGTATTTTAATGGGAAGTGAATAGAATTTATAGATTGCTTTTGGGTAGTATGGACATTTTGATGATGTTGATTCTACCAATCCATGAACATGGTATGTTCTTCAATCTGTTTATGTCTTCCTTTATCTCCTTTTTCAGTGTCATGCAGTTTTCTACGTATAGCTCTTTTACTTCCTTAGTTAAGTTTATTCCTAGGTATCTTAAATTTTTTGGTGCAGTGGTAAATGGGATTCCTTTTCTAGTCTCTCTTTCTTTAAGTTAATTATTGGTTTATAGATTTCTTGGTGTTAATTTTGTACCCTGCTACATTGCCAAATTCATTTATGAAGTGTAATAATTTTTTGATGGAGTCTTTAAGGTTTTCTATGTACAGTATCATGTCATCTGCAAATGAGGACAGTTTTACTTCTTCTTTTCCAATATGGATGCCTTTTATTTTTTCCTCTTGTCTGATCACAATGGCTAGTACTTCCAGCACTATGTTGAATAGGAGTGATAAGAGTGGGCATCCCTGTCTTGTTCTTGTACTTATGGGAAATGGTTTAAGTTTTTGCCCATTGAGTGTGATGTTAGCTTTGTGTTTATCTTATATGGCTTTTATTATGTTGAAGTATTATTATTCTATTCCCACTTTGAGAGTTTTTATAAAGAAAGATTGTTGGATTTTGTCAAATGTCTTTTCTGTATCAATTGATATGATTAAGTGATTTTTATCTCTCAGTTTGTTTATGTGATGTATTACATTTATTGATTTGTGGATATTGTACCATCCTTGCTGTCCTGGGATAAATCCTACTTGGCCATGGTGTATGATCTTTCTGATCTACTGCTAGATTAGATTTGCTAGAATATTTTTGAGGATTTTGGCATCTATGTTCCTGAAGGATATTGGCCTGTAATTCTCTTTTATTGTGTTAACTTTATGTAGTTTTGGTATTAGGATGATGCTGGCTTCATAGAAGGAGTTTGGAAGTGTTCCTTCCTCTTGAATTTTCTGGAACAGTCTAAAGATGATAGATTTAATTCTTTCTTGAATGTTTGGTAAAACTTCCCGGTGAAGCCCTCTTGCCCCAGGCTTTTTTTTGCTGGAAGTTTTTTGATGACTGCTTCAATTTATTCCATAATTATCAGTGTATTGAGATTTTTAGAATCTTCTTGAGTGAGTTTTGGAAGCTTGTGTTTTTCTAGGAATGTGTCAATTTCCTCCAGGTTGTGTAAATTTGTTAGAATAGAGTTTTTTGTAGTATTTTTTTTACAATCCGTTATATTTCTGTGAGGCTGTTGTTATTTCATCTCTTTAATTTCTGATTTTGTTTATTTGGGTCTTCTCTCTTTGCTTCTTGGTGATCCTGGCTAGAGGTTCATCAATCTTGTTTATACTTTCAAAGAACCAGCTCTTGGTGGTGTTGATCTTTTGTATGGTTTTGTTGTTGTGGTTGTTGTTTTTTTGATCTCTATGTCATTCATTTCTGCTCTGATCTTTATTATTTCCTTCCTTCTGCTCACTGTGGCTTTTACTTGTTGCTTTTTACCCATAACATTTGTATTTTTGTGTTTTTACTGTCATTAGTCTCCAGGATGTTTTCAATTTCTTCTTTGATCTTATTGATAACCCAATCATTGTTTAATAGCATGCTATTCAGCTCCCAAGTGTTGAAATTTTGTCGGAAACCAAACATTGTTCTCACTAAATGGATGTAAACAGGAGGCTAGAAGGCTGGTCAATCTTGAAGCTCTAAAAGGTCAAAAACAGCCACTCCCTATCTAATTGGGACAATTAACTTCCCCACGAAATAATCATTTAAAGATAATCTGATAATCTACTTTTACTGGAATTGCCTGCTTTAGGGCAAAGGGTGTATCCCAAACCTAAATAAAAGGGATGGCAAGGCCAAAGGAAGGTGGCAGTCCTTTCTACTAGAGGAAGGCTCCCGCCTGGCCCCCCAATATAGCCAAATTAATGTTTTCTGGTCTCTCATTTTGTTTGCGTGCGGCCTCCTTCAGAACCCGAACCCTGAACAGGGAACCCTGAACTATGCGGGAAATTAGAAAGAGGTTCCCACAAAATTTTTTGAATGTTTTTATTTTAGTTTATTTCTAATATTATGCCATTGTGGTCTGAGAAAATGCTTGATATGATTTCAATCTTTTTGAATTTGGGGAGACGTTACTTGTGACCCAATATGTGGCCTATTTTTGAAAATGTCCCATGTGCACTGGAGAAGAAAATGTATTCCATGGCTTCAGGGTAAAATGCTCTGAAGATGTCAATTAGGTCTGTCTGATCTAGTGAGTTATTTAGAATTGCTGTTTCTTTGTTGATTTTTTGTCTAGAGGATTTATCCAGTGATGTCAGTGGTATATTAAAATTCCCTACTATTATTGTATTGTTGTCAATCTCTCCCTTGATATCTTCCAGGAGTTTTTTCATGTATTTGGGTGCTCCAGCATTGGGTGCATATATGTTTAGCAGAGTTATATCTTATTGAATTACCCCCTTCAGTATTATGTAGTGGCTTTCCTTATCTCTTGTTATGGTATTTATTTTGAGGTCTATTTTTTAAAGATATAAGTATTGTCACAACTTTTTTTTTCTCATTTCCATTTGCCTGAAAAGTATTTTTCTATCCCTTCACTCTCAGTCTCTGTGAATCCTTTGCTCTGAGGTGGGTCTTTTATAGACAGCAAATATATGGATCATGTTTTCTTATCCAATCAGCTACCCTATGTGTTTTGATTGGTGTATTTAATCCAGTTACATTTAGTGTTATTATTGACAAGTCCATGTTTGTTGTCATATTTTTTCTCAGTGTTTGTTTCTTCTTGCCTTTCTCTTTCTTCTTTTTACAGCAGTCCCTTTAGCATTTCTTGCATTGTTGGCTTGGTAGTGATAAACTCTTAGCCTTTTCTTGTCTGTGAAGCTCCTGATTCCATCTTCAATTTTGAATTACAGCCTTGCTCGGTATAGTATTCTTGGGTTCAGTCCTTTGCTTTGTATCACTTTATATATTTAATTCCGTACCCTTCTGGCCTTGTGTGTTTCTGTTGAGAAGTAATTTGATATTCTAATAGGAGATCCCTTGTATCTTTCTCTGGCAGCCTTTAAGATTCTTACTTTGTTGTTAGTGTTTGCCAATTTAATTATGATGTGTCTTGGTGTCGGTCTTTTGGGGTTCAACTTGTTTGGGACTCTGTACTTCTTGAACTTGCATAGTTTTTTTTATTTTCTTGCCAATATCAGGGAAGTTTTCTGTCATTATTTCTTCAAATAGGTTTTCTATTCCTTGCTTCTCTTCCTCTCCTTCTGGTACTCTAATATGCGAATGTTCTCTAGTTTTGTGTTGTCTCAAAGCTCATTTAGGCTCTCTTCTTGCTTTTTAAGTCTTCTTTCCAGTTGCTGCTGTGTTTGTGTGTTTTTTTCCTACCTTGTCTTCTAATTCGCTGATGTGGTCCTCAGCCTCTACTAGTATATTGTTTAAGCCTTCCATTGTGTTCCTTATTGCAGCGATGTGGCTCTTCATCTCCTCTTGGTTTCTTTTCATGTTGGTGACATTCTCAATCAGCTCCTTATAGTTCTCATTGGGTTGTGTGTATTTGTCATTGAGTTGTGTGTATTTGTCATACAGCCATTTAAACATCCTTAAAACCATCGCTCTGAATTCTTTCTCTGATAAACTGCTAGCCTCAATTTCATTTACCTCCCTTTTTGGTGATTCATCTTTTTTTTTCCCTTTGGGGATTGCTTTTTTGTCTTCCATGTTTTAATTGTAGATCCAATTTCTTTTCCACCCAGGTACTTTTGGGGATGGTGCTACTGGTGTATTCTCTCAGTTCTCCTGTGCTTGTTAATCTATTGTAGCTCCCTACTTGAGCTATTTGGGTTCTCTCAATGTAAACCTGCAAGCTTGAGAAAATCAATTGTAGTTTAGAAGTTGGCAGTTGTGGAGGGGAGTGTACCTATTTTTGCTGTTTCGCACCCTTAATTGAGATTACGTGTGCCCAGAGGTGACTCACAGTTGCACTAAGGAACCATCTGTTGGGATGATGTGGCTCAGGAGGCCTACACTCTGGAAAAGCGTGACTGTGGTACCCAGAGTTCTGTAGTTTTGGGGTGAGAAGACTCCGCTTTTGCTGCTGCACCTGTGATGGATAGGCACTTACTCCCAGTGGTGGCTCACAGGAGCGCCCACAGTAAGTTTGCCAGCGAGGCACACTGAAGCACTCTGAAGGGCCCTGGCACTGTAGCCACATAATTGAGGTGTCTGTGGGCAGGTATACAGGATGAGTGAATTCAAAATTTCTACTGCACCCCTGTTTGTTCAAGATTGCACCCAGGGAGAGATCACAGTGGTTCCCAAGAGTGCCCTGTGGGTAGGTGCCTGCCTGTTGGAACTTTATATCTGTGGAGGTGTGTTTTCGAGGCACAGCACTCTGAGGGGTCCTTGCACTGAGGTTGAGCTGCTGGGGTAAATGAGGGCAGTTATTCATAAAGGGAATTCAGAATTTCTACTGCACGGTCGGGTGCCCTTGTCTGTGCAGAATTTCTACTGCAGGGCTGTGAGGCCTTGTCTGTACAAAATCACACCCACAAGGACACCCAGTGGCTCCCAGGCGCTGCCTAGGGAGTGGTGTGCACTTGATGTCTGCACACTGGAAACACACTAATATGATCCAGAGTTTTGCCTCTGGAAAGGGGGAGGTTGCACTACCACTGAGTGATGCACCTTTGGAGGTGGAGGTCCCAGGGTCTGCAGGTCTGCAGATGGGGCAGCAGGATTTTGGTTGGAGAGGCTGTTAGGTTGCAGGGCTGTTCCGGGGGCTTGTCTGGGTAATGGTGCTGATAAGTTCCTAAAAAAAAAAAAGGCCGTTTTCCCCTTCAAAATCGTGTCAGTTCTGTGCCTGAGTCCCATAGTCCAGGGAGTGCCTGCAGTGGTGATAGTCTCTCCTTGTCCAAGAGAGCCTGGACTGCTAGGCCCTGCTCTTTCTTCGAGATTTAACTGTCCTTTACTCACTCTCCCACACACCACCACTCCTTTCATCCTCTCACTCACTTCCTCTCCCTCACCTCGGAGCTGCCAGCCACCATCTTATGTATGTCTCTCCAGGGTCTTTTTAAAATTCCAGATTATTTTTTGGAGAGTTTGTTCTAGATCTTTGAAATATGCCATTGGTATTTTAATGAGGATTACATTAATCTATAAATTGCTTTGGGTAGTATGGATGTCTTAATGATGTTGATTCTACCAATCCATGAACATGGTATGTTCTTCCATTTGTTTGTATCTTCCTCTATCTCTTTTTACAGTGTCCTGAAGTTTTCCAAGTACTGGTCTTTTACATCTTTAGTTAAGTTTATTCCTAGGTATCTTAATTTTTTTGGTGCAATGGTAAATTTTTTGTTTCTCTTTCTGTGAGTTCATTATTGGTGTATAAAAAGGCCATAGGTTTCTGGGTGTTAATTTTGTATCTTGTACATTGCCAAATTCATTTATTAGGTCTAGAAGCTTTTTGATGGAGTCTTTGAGTTTTTCTATTTATAGTATCATGTCATCTGAAAACTAATTCTTTACAAATTTAGATGTCTTTTATTTCTTCTTCTTGTCTAATTGATATGGCTAGCACTTCTAGTACTATATTGAATAGCAGTGGTGATAGTTGGCATCCCTGTCTTGTTCCTGTTCTTAGGGGAAATGAGTTTAGTTTTTATCCATTGAGTATGATGTTGGCTGTGGCTTTGTCATATAGGCTTTTATTATGTTGATATATGAGCCTTCTATTTCCTCCTGTTGAGAGTTTTTATCAAGAAAGGATGTTGGATTTTGTCAAATGCTTTTTCTGCATTGATTGATATGATTATGTGATTTTTTGTCTCTCAGTTTGTTTATGTGATCTATCACATTTATTGATTTGCGGATATTGTACTGTCCTTGTATCCCTGAGATAAATCCCACTTGGTCATGGTGTGTGATCTTTCTAATGTAATCCTAAATCTGATGTGATAGAATTTTGTTGTGGATTTTAGCATCTATGAATATCAAGGATATTGGCCTGTAGTTCTCTTTTTTTGTGGTGTCTTTATCTGGTTTTGGTATTAGGGTAATGCTGGCTTCATAGAAAGAGCTTGAAAGTGTGCCTGCCTCTTGAATTTTTTGCAATTGTCTGAGGACCATAGGTTTTTGTGTGTGTGTGTGTGTGTGTTTTTGTTGTTGTTGTTTTTTCTTTTTTAATGCTTCATAGAACTCCTCTGTAAAGCTGTCTGGACCAGGGCTTTTGTTTGCTGGAAAAGTTTTTTTTTTAATTTTAACTTTATTTATACATACACATTCAGTTGAAATAAGCCGAAACCAAAAAGGAAGAAAAAAAATCAGGATAAAGTGTCAATGCCATTTTGTTTGCAGGGAGAAGTCAGGAAATAGAACAAATCACCAGGACAACATGGTTTGTTAAGACCCTCCTAAAGCAGTTAAGTTATATAAACCATGAATGAAAAAAAGTCAAAAGTTTATTCTACTTAGTATAAGAATTTTTACATTAAATATATAGTAATTCATTTATCAGAAAATGATATCAGGAACTGAGAGAAGTAGTTGCATTACACAATGACTATTACTAGAAAATCTCAAATGCAACTAAGCAGCTATGCTATATATGTATTACAGCTCCTATTCTGGGCTAACATACATTTCAGTTTAATAGAACTGCATTATGTGTGTAGAAAGGCAGCAATAGTTATATTTTGGCTTTTCTTCTAGATGCTTAAGGCAGCAGTTCAAGCATATTATAAGTGAAGGTAGTTTAAAATTTAATGATAATTAATACAACTTGCATACACTGTTTAATGCTTCCTATATGGAATGAAACCAGTGTTATTTAATTGGTGTTTACAGAAACACA
>PVJN01017791.1:0-39869 GCA_004026805.1 Lasiurus borealis
GTCCAGGAAGCACACAGAACCCCATATAAAAGGAATCCAAAGAGGACCACACCAAGACACATCATAATTAAAATACCAAGAGCAAAAGACAAAGAGAGAATATTAAAAGCAGCAAGAGAAAAACAGTTTATTACCTACAAGGGAGCATCCATACGACTGTCAGCTGATTTCTCAATGGAAACGATGCAGGCCAGACGGGAGTGGCAAGAAATATTCAACGTGATGAATAGCAAGAACATACAACCAAGAATAAATCTATGCAGCAAAGCTAACTTTCAGAATTGAAGGGCAGATAAAGAGCTTCACAGATAAGAAAAAGCTAAAGGAGTTCATCAACTCCCAACCAGTGTTTTATGAAATGTTGAAGGGTACTCTTTTAGAAGAGGAAGAAGAAAAAGGTAAAAGATAAAAAATTATGAACAACAAATACATATCTATCAACAAGTGAATCTAAAAATTAAGTGAATTAAAAATTTGATCAACAGAATAAACTGGTGAATATAATAGAATCAGGAGCACAGAAAGTGAGTGGACTGATAATTCTCAGGGGGAAAGGAGTGAGGGGTGTACAGGGAGAGACTGGACAAAAATCATACACCTATGGGTGAGATCAATGGGAGGGAGCTAAGGGCAGAGGGAGGGGTGGGAGCTGGTTGAAGTGGTGCTATGGAGGGGAAAAAAGAGAAACAAATGTAATAATCTGAATAATAAAGATTTAATTTAAAAAATGTACTTACATTTACATGAATAAAACATAGGCATACTGCTTAATGAATAATCAGAACATGAACTCTGTAACCCTCTTTGAGGGCTCATTGCCAGTAACCAGGAACTTTCCTTGTGTCCCTCCCAATTGTAAACATATCTGAGCCTCTATGTATTAGTCTATAGAGACTGCTATAATAAAATTGCATAGATTGGGTGGCTTAAACAATACACATTTATTTCTCACAGTTCTGAAAACTGAAAGTCTGAGATTAAGGCACCAGCATGATTGAGTTCTAAAGAGAGCCTCTTCCCTGGCTTGCAGACACCTGTCTTTTCACTATGTCTTCACAAAGCAAAGCAAGGTCACTGGTATCTCTTCTTATAAAACCTCATGACCTCATCAAAATCTAACCACCTCTCAAAAGACCCCATGTCGGAAACCAAATATTGTTCTCACTAAAAGGATGTAAACAGGAAGCCAGACGGCTGGTCAACCTTAATTGCTCTGAAAGGTCAGAGCTAATTACTCATTGTTTATTTGAAACATTATTGGTTGAAGAAACCTCTATCTGTTTTATCATGTTAATTTCTGTTATTTCCTGCCTAAAGGCTAGGGGTGGGTCCCAAAGCCTTAATAAAAGGGAGGAAAAGGCCAGAGCAAAATGGCAGTCCTTCCCACTAGAGGAAGGCTCCCGCCTGGCTCCCCAATATCGCCAAATTAATGTTTTCTAGTCTCTCATTTCGTTTGCGTGCGGCCTCCTTCAGAACCCGAACCCTGACCCGGGAACCCTGAACCACGTGGGACGTGGAAAGAGGTTCCCACATCTGGCGCCTGACCGTGGGATGTCTGGAGGCGAAGGTATTATTCGCCTAAGAGCGAAGGAAGGAAAATTCACCAAGGAAAATGGTGAGGGAAGATTCACCTAGGAAAAGGTGAGGGGAATTCAACGTACGCAAAGCCCACGGATTGACTGCAGAGTCGCAATCTGTAAGTAGGGTGGGAACGTCTTTTGCAGCCAGGCTAATGGGGAAGAATTAGGTTATAAATATAAAGTAAACTTTATTGTAAACTTTTGGTTTGCATACTTAAATAATGTGGTTTCTTGTTCAAATTAAAGTCTTAGTTTGCATTTGGAATCTGAAGTCTGTAATAAGTGAAACTCCACTGCTGAAATCGCCTCTGGTGTGGAGAAATTCAAAGGTGGCAGGAGAGGGCAAGGCTCTCTGCTCTCCTGCAATGAGATTACTGAAGGTTTTGTTTAAAAATTATAAGAGAAATCGCAGGGAAATGCTAATCTTGGCCAAATTAGGTGCTAGTTATTACTTCGGAAAGCGAAAAAGAAAGAAAAAATTTAAGATCTGTCTTTATCTTTTAAGCATGAAAAGAAATTTGGCCAGATCTGTTACTGATGCTATCCTCCCTGAAGTAAGCAGGATGTGGAGGAAGAGAGACACTGGCAATCCAGTATGAAAGTCCACTCTCCCAATATACTAATCTAAAGTCTCCTTTCTCGCCATGAAAAAGTTTTAAAAATTTAGAGATATGTCTGGAATTTCTGTACTGGTGAGGAGAGAAGCCCAACTTAAAAAGAAATGCGCGCAATTGTCCACCTTTTTGGACATATTAGACAGGGTTTTAAGCTGGCATCTCTCCGCAAAAGCTGCAGAAAAAGAAAAACCAGAACTGGTCTTTATTTTTTAAGAAAAATGGTGTAAAGGAACCAAAAAGAAAAGATTTTGTGTTATTAATCAAGGTTTTCAGCTAAATTTACTAAATTAAATTGGGAGAAAATAACATTTCTCTAATAATTAGGAATTCAAAATACATTGTTGATTGGTCTAATATAAAAGGATTAATTCTGTGATTCCCAACTGACAGTTTAAAGATATAATAGATATCTTAAGATAATTATAAAAAGTATTATAATCCTTAAATCATATATGAATATATATATTTGATGGTTTTTTCCATGTTAAAATTTCAAGGCTTTAGCAGAGATGATTCTTGTAAAGCTCCATGGGCCCAGAGTAATACAAGAAACTTGTTCTCTCTTTTTAAAGGACATCTTAAATTTAACCGATCTAATATACTTGAAATTTCATGGAAAGCTTTATCAAATAAGAATTTAAAACTATATTTTAAATGTTGTAAAGGTTTTGGCCTCTAAGAAGGACACAAGGTAGCACTCTAGGGAGAGGCATAAACACTCAGCCTCTGAGAGATCCTAGATGTCAGAGAGGTAACCATTGGGCAAGACAGTGTAAATCAAAATTTCATAGAACAGAGCAGCCTCTAGATCAATATACAGGGTATGGTCAACCACCGGGAAACGGCCAGAGGGGTGCCCCCAGCCCCGTTATTAATAGGGGAAACCTGTCCTGCAAGGCACACAGTGGATTCCCTCATCCGAGCAACTCCAGGAAGCACAGGCCTGGATCTTAACAGCACCATAGTGATCACTTTGACTCCTGACATTGCTCTGCAAGCTATTCCTACAGGAATTTGGGGTCCTATGTCACCGGGAGCATGGTAAAGAGAACGGTACAGACACCTAAGAACGTACTTCTTGCAATACCAACAGTTACCAGCTGTACGGTAATATTACCTGGGGTACATGGCGAAGTACTTTTGACTTATATTCCTGACCCTTCATGGTTAAGAACTCTTAGTGTACTGATTCCCCTGTTTCTTGTAGTCTCTAAGAAGGGCATAATTAAATAAATATTTCTTAAAATTCCAACATTAGAATTTAAAATGACAAAAAGCCCAAAGTCACCTGTATTCTTAAGGCAGAGACGGGGCAACATTTGTGGCTTGTGAATCAGACATAAACATTTACTAAATTTCTTTTGCTTTAAAATTGAAATATGTACTTTAATAAATTAGCTATACAAAAAAGAATTGATAGCCAGTTTGAAATTGAATTGCCATGGCCTAGAACAAAAGAATTTCCTTACATAATATTATTCTACAATGCCATTATAATTTTTTTTGACAAATATCCCAAACAAACTTACAACCTAATTCTCTGAATATTTGGTAGCAATTTAAAATAAATAAATAAATAAATAACATAAAAGGAATTAAGGCAGTGAGAAGGCACTTGAGCATTTTATATTGGCTTTTCTTGCTCTTTTTGTTAAGAGAGACCCTCCCACAGCTGTCGCCTGAGCTTTCTGTTCATGCTGAGGTTAAAGCCTTGTGTTGGCTGGTACCATGAATCTGTCTCTCACCCAGTGGTGTGAGCTGGGCCCTTCCTGGAGAAGAAACCTGGGTTCTCCAAGATATGTGATCAGTGCCGGGACCCTGCCAGCAGGCGAGGGGATCCCAAAGCAGGTGCTGGGCGTGGAGGCCACAAGGGCATTGGCTACCAAGGAGACGGAACTGGACCTCACATCAACCTGCTTGGCCCCGGAGGATGGCTGGTTAGCCAGAGACGGGTAACTGGAACTTATACGTGACACTGACCACCGCCTAAGCCAGGAACTGGGCCTTACACCGCCCTGCTTTCCAATGACGGGTAAGGTGGGTTGGTACCGTATGGTAGTTCCTGACCTAAGACAGGCACAGTCGCAGAGGGGCCATCAGGAAAAAACTTGCGGATCAACAGAGGTGAGGCATAGATCCTCACCCCCCAACATTGCAGGGGCGTGAACCTTCGCCCCTTCTGAGGGAGGTCTCCTGCCCCATGGCTGCTTCACTTCCCACGCCCAACTCCGATTGGGACCCAGGTGACAAGACAGAGACTTGGCCCAGCTCCGTTAGGGACACAGATGACAGACGGAGATTTAGTGCAGCTCAGATTGGGACCCAGCAACAGACAGACTTGGCTGACAGCTGCCCTATATTCTAAATCCAACTTAACACCAGGAATGCTGAGGGCCTACTCAAGAATGCAAATAATCCTTTCCACTAATATTTACGGGATAAAACTAAGATTGTTGTTAGAATATTAAATTTAATAATAGTAGTTAAATTTTCAAATTAATTTAATTGGTTAATTGAAATAGGTGAATATTAAGAAAATTTAATTGTACTGGAAAAAAAAGTATAAACTTAAATTTCTATTGGTAGTTCATTGCATGGTAAAATTACTCAACATGTAAAAAAAGCAGTCATATTTGCATTATAAAAATTTTCCAAAAGCCTCATAATTACATTAAAAAGGGGGGATAGTACAGTAATATTATGTAAGGAAAAAGCATTCTGTAAGCAAATTACATCTAAAAAATTGTTTACTGAACAGCAAGATACCCATGAAAAACATACATAGTATTAAAATAGGTCAAAGGAAAATCATTTGGGCAAAAAATAAAAAGGATCCAAAGTCAAATTTATAGGAAAAATTCCTTTACTAACTTTTGGTCGAGAATGTTTATATATTTTCAGAAAAATGGCTCCAAGACCATGTGAAATCCTACAACAGAGAATACTCCAGCTATGAAGATGAGAGAAACAGTCCAGAGATGGAAGATGCTGACGACACCTTGCCACCTAACAGTCAGCAGCTGTGCATCAATGAAGATTGCCCAGGACCAAACCAGAGAGGGTCAGACCTGCATTGCCACCATTTGTCCACCATCAAGAACTGAAATATCATTGCTAATACGTACATTCAAAAAACTGTTGGACATTGAAACTGGGACTCAAAGGACTGTTGGTCCAGAAAGAAAGATACTATAGACTTACTCATTTACCTCTTAGCGTAGCCATTGTTGCTTGTCTTATTTTTTGTTCTTAATATTTATTTCTAGTCTTTAGGTACAAGATTTTTTAGAGGAAAGAAAAGGGGGGAGATGTCGAAAACCAAATATTGTTCTCACTAAAGGGATGTAAACAGGAAGCCAGACGGCTGGTCAACCTTAATTGCTCTGAAAGGTCAGAGCTAATTACTCACTGTTTATTTGAAACATTATTGGTTGAAGCAACCTCTATCTGTTTGTATCATGTTAATTTCTGTTATTTCCTGCCTAAAGGCTAGGGGTGTGTCCCAAAGCCTTAATAAAAGGGAGGAAAAGGCCAGAGCAAAATGGCAGTCCTTCCCACTAGAGGAAGGCTCCCGCCTGGCTCCCCAATATCGCCAAATTAATGTTTTCTAGTCTCTCATTTCGTTTGCGTGCGGCCTCCTTCAGAACCCGAACCCTGACCCGGGAACCCTGAACCATGTGGGACGTGGAAAGAGGTTCCCACAACCCCACATCTTAATACTATCACATTGAAGGGTAGAGTTTCAACATAAATTTTTTGAGAAACGAACATTCAACACTTAACAACCCCAGAGGTAGATATATATGAATCACCAAACAATATATCAGAGTTTTATTTTACCTGCTTTTAACCTGAAATAAGTATGATCACACTGTATTCTTTATCTTGCTTCTGTTGCTCAATATTATGTTCTGAAGATTTATTCATATTATTTTGTGCAGAGATAAGTCTGAGCAAGTTCATTGTTATATAGTATTTCATTGTCTGACCAATTTATGTATTTGTTCTAGAGGTGGTGACTATTTGGATTATTTCCCAGTGCAACTGAGGTAGACAAAGCTGCCATGAGCATTCTTCTATGTAGTGTATCTTGCTGTACATCTGCTTAAGTTTCTCTGGGAATGCACCTAAGACTGGATTGTTGTACCACAGTGTATGTGTATCTTCAGTCATACTAGATAATACAAGCCTCTTTTCAGATAACTAATAGCAATATACAACTTCCACCTGCTCCAAATACTTGCTGCCCAATACTATTTTCAGAATTTCTGTTTTTTGCCTCTTACATGATGGGATTTCATTGTGGGTTTTTTAATTTTATTTTAATTTTTCAAAGTATTACATATCTCCCCCTTTGACCTCTTCTATCTTGTCTTACTACTCCTCCGCCACCCCAGGCCTTTACCACCCTATTATCTGTGCCCATGGATTATGCATATACTGTATACATATAAGTTCTTTGGTTGATCTCTTCCCATCCACCTACCCACCCCCGCCTTCCCTCTGAGATTTATAGTCTATTCCATGCTTCTATGTCTCTGGATCTATTTTGTTCTTCAGTTTATTGTGTTCATTAGATTCCACATATGAGTGAGATCCTGTGATACTTGTCTTTCTCTGGCTTATTTCCCTTAGCATAATACTCTCCAGGTCTCTCCATGCTGTCTCAAAGGGTAAGAGATCCTTCTTTTTACTGCTGCATAATATTCCATGGCATAGATGTGTCACAGCTTTTTTAAAAATATATATTTTTATTGATTTCAGAGAAAGGGAGAGGGAGAGAGAGATAAAAACATCAATGATGGAGAGAATCATTGATCAGCTGCCTCCTGAATGCCCTCTATGGGGATCAAGCCCACAACCTGGGCATATGCCCCTGACTGGAATCAAACTCAGGACCCTTTAGTCCACAGACAATGATCTATCCACTGAGTCAAACCAGCTAGGGCTGTGCCACAGCTTTTTTATCCAGTCGTCTATTGAAGGGCCTGTAGGCTGTTCCAGATCTTAGCTATTGTAAATTGCACTGCCATGAACATAGGGGTGCATATTTTCTTTCTGATTGGTGTTTCGGGTTTCTTAGGATATATTCCTAGAAATGCAATTACTGAATCAAATGGCAGTTCTATTTAATATTTTTAGGAAACCCCATATTGTTTTCCATAAAGGCTGCAGCAGTCTGCATTCCCACCAGCAGTGTATTCCCTTTTCTTCACATCCTCACCAGCACTTGTCATTTGTTGATTCGTTTATGGTAGCCATTCTGACAAGTGTGAGGTAATACCTCATTATCATTTTAATTTGCATCTCTCTGATGATCAGTGACTTTGGACATTTTTTCATAAGTCTCTTAATCAACTGTATGTCTCCTTTGGAAAAAGTGTCTATTTGGGTACTTTGCCAAATTTTTCATTGAATTGTTTATCTTCCTTTTGTTGAGTTATATGAGTTCCTTATATACTTTGGATATCAACCCTTTACCAAATGCATCACTGTCAAATATGTTCTCAAATGCAGTGGGCTTCCTTTTTCATTTTGTTGATGGTTTCTTTTGCTGTGCAGAAGCTTTTTATTTTTATGTAGTCCCATTAGTTTATTTTCTCCTTATTTTCTTTTACCCTGGGAGATGTATCTGTAAACATATTGTTACAAGAGATAGCTGAGATTTTGCTGCTTGTAGTTTCTTCTAGGATTTTTATGGTTTCATGACTTACATTTAAGTTTTTTGTCCATTTTGAGTTTATTCTTGTATATGGTGTAAGTTTCATTTCTTTGTATGTATCTGTCCAATTTTCCCAACACCATTTACTGAAGAGACTCTCTTGACTCCATCATATGCTCTAGCTTTCTTTGTAAAATATTAATTCAGTTTAATGGCTTGAATTGATTTCTAGGATCTCTGTTCTGTTTCACTGATTTATATATTTGTTCTTGTGCCAGTACCAGGCTGTTTTGATTACAGTGGCTTTGTAGTGTAACTTGATATCTAGTATTGTGATTCCTCCAACTTTGCTCTTCCCCAAAATTACTGCAGCTGTTTGAGGCCTTTTTTGGTTCCCTATAAATTTTTGGAGTATTTGTTATAGAACTATGAAATATGCATTGGTATTTTAATAGGGATTGCATTGAATCTATAGGTTTCTTTGAGTAGTATGGACATTTTAATGATGCTGATTCTCCCAATCCATGAACACAGTATATTTTTCCACTTGTTTATATCTCTCTGTTTACTCACAATTACCAAGTGGGATTTATTCCAGGGATGCAAGGCTGGTACAATATTTGTAAACCAATAAACGTGATACATCGCATAAAAAATTTGAAAGACAAAAATCACATGATTATATCAATAGATGCTGAAAGAGCATTTGACAAAATCCAACATCCATTTTTCATAAAAACTCAACAAAGTGGGAATAGAAGGATTATACCTCAACATAATAAAGGTCATATATGACCAATTACAGCCTACATCATACTCACTGGGCAAAAATGAAAACCATTTCCTCTTAGAACAGGAATAAGACAGAGATGCCCATTTTCACCACTCCTGTTCAACATAGTACTGGAAGTACTAGCTACAGCAGTCAGATGAGAAGAAGGAACAAAAGGCATCCAAATTGGAAAGGAGAAAGTGAAACTGTCATTATTCACAGATGGCATGATATTTTACATAGAAAAACCTAAAGACTCCACCAAAAAACTACAAAGACTTAATAAATGAATTTGGCAATGTGACAGGATACAAAACTAACACTCAGAAATTGATATCATTTTTATATACCAATAATACATTCTCAGAAAGAGAAACTAAACAAACAATCCCATTTACCATTGCAACAAAAAAAATTAAGATATTTTAGGAATAAACTTAACTAAGGAAGC
The DNA here is from genome assembly GCA_004026805.1 of Lasiurus borealis. Lineage (NCBI taxonomy): Eukaryota > Metazoa > Chordata > Mammalia > Chiroptera > Vespertilionidae > Lasiurus > Lasiurus borealis. The sequence goes on from PVJN01017791.1 coordinate 9,083, forward strand.
AAAAGACTTGTACTCAGAAAACTACAGGACATTGAAAATAGGGATAGAGAAAGATATAAACAAAGACTATACCATGTTCATTGTGATTTTGGTTTGCATTTTCCTGATTACTAATAAAGTTGAACTTCTTTTTCTTATTAGCTATTTTGGATCTACAACTGTTTAGTTGTTAAGCCCTCTTTTCTATTGGATTATTTCCTTTTCTTACTGATTTGGTTAAATTGTTTGTATACTTGACATCCTAGCCCTTTGTTAGTTTATTTTCACAAACATCTTCTCCCCTTTACGGCTTATCTTTTCACTCATTTTACCACGTACTGCACATCTTTACCCCGTCATAGAGTTCTGTGTTTACGCACTGGGAATTGTATTTGTCCTCAAGTCTATTTAGGATGGTTATAATTGTTATTTTGTTTCCATAACAGAATGCATTGAATGCTTTTGGGAAAACTTTACAAAGATTAGTAATTTAAAAATATTTACATAGACAGATAGTTACATAGATATAGAGATATGAATATGTGAGGATATATATGCCTAAGCAACTGAACAACTGAACGACCAGTTGCTATTAGATGCACCGACCACCAGAGAGAAGATGCTCAATGCAGGAGCTGCCCCGTGATGTCAATGAGCTCCAACAGTGGGAGTCCTGCTCAGCTGACTGACCTGTCCCAGTGGTCCATCCTCAGTAGTCCTATAAGTGCAATCTCTGGAGAAGAGGCCAAGCACTAACAGACTAGCACCGCTGACATGATCCCAACAGTGCCGCTAGCCTCCTGGAAGTTGGCCTTGGGCACCACAGCTGCTTCCCCTCCCTAGACACTCCACAAGGAATAAACGATATAAAAACTGCCACAAGGTGGCTCCTGAAACCAGCACGAACATCAGCAGGATGAACCCATATCCCAGGCAGGCAAGGGCATCCCACCACATGCACAGAAGGCCAATCACACTCCTCCCCATCCCTAACCTTCCTTGGGACAGGTGCCAGATGCAGGGCTCATGGCTGGTGAGCACCATTGTGGGGCAGCATGAGCCTCTCCTCATCAAGACTGACTGGGTACAAACCCATAGCAGGCGTGCACCTGGGGTCAAGATGAGTGTGAGCAGCAGGTGGCTTTGGACTGCCAGTTTCAGCCCAATCTCTGCAGGTCACGCCAAGGGATCCCACCTGTGCACGAATTCATGCACCAGGTCTCTAGTGCAATTATAAGAGAACTGGCAATGAAGAAGTCATAAATATCTAAAAGAATTCTGCATTTGTTTTTATTCACAACTATCTCTAAAATTTCATTCTATGTTAAAAATCCTGAAACTAGAATTTGTATAAGATAAGCCTTGCATGTGGTTTATACAATGGACACCATGCTAAATTCCACTCAGCGAACCTATACACAGAGGAAAAAGACCCAAAGATCAGTGAATATGTGTACATTTAGATAGAGTTAAAATATAATATAGAAACATTATCCTATCTAATAAGAAAGTAATATGCAAATTGACCATACCTCTGCTACACCACATGGCACACCCACCAGCCAATCAGGAGTGAGTATGCAAATTAACCTCAACCAAGATGCTATGGCCATGGAGAGAGTAGGAGGGAGGCTTGGGTTTCCTGGCAATGGAGCAGGCCAAGCTTTTCGTCTGCCCTGGGCAGGCCAGGTTTCCACTCAATGCTACAAAGTTTCAATTCTAGAAGATAAATAAATTCCAACAAAATGGTGGCAGCCATGGAGCTGGAGAGAGCAGGAGGCTAGGGTTGCCCCTGGTGATGGAGGAAACCAAGCTTTCCACAGCCCTGGCCTGCCTTGGCCTCCATTTAAGGCTACAAAGTTTCAATAATAGAAAATAAATAAATCCCAACAGAAATGGCTGCAGCCACTGAGCGAGCAAGAGGCTTGGCTCTGCTCCAGGCTGCAAAGTTTCAATTGTAGAAGATAAATAAATCCCAGATACCAGGGCCTCTGCTTAGGTTGCTGGGGGGGCATGGCTGGCCTGCAAACCACCACAGGCCCTCACTCAGGACACCCTACACCTCAAGGGAACCCCCATCCTGATCTAGGACACCCTTCAAGGCAAACCAGCTGGCTCCCACCCATGCATCAGGCCTTTATCTTATCTAATAAAAGAGTAATATGCAGATTAATCATCATTCCAACATATAAGATGGCTGTCCCCATGTGGTCAAAGATCCTGCCCCCATGTGGACACAAGATGGCCACCACAAGATGGCCAACAAGGGAGAACAGTTGTGGGTAATCAGGCCAGCAGGGGAGGGCAGTTAGGGATAACCAGGCCAGCAGAGGAGGGAAGTCGGGGGTGACCAGGCCTGCAGGAAGGGCAGTTGGAGGGGACCCAGGCCTGCAAGGGAGAGTAGTTGGGGGGGACCAGGCCTGCAGGGGAGGGCAGTTAGGGGTGACCAGGTCTGCAGAGGAGGGCAGTTAGGAGCAATCAGACTGGCAGGGGCATGGTTAGAGGGTGATCAGGGTGGCAGTGAGAAGCAGTTAGGGGCAATCAGGAAGGCAGACAGGCGAGCAGTTGGGAGCCAGCCGTCCTGGATGTGAGAGGGATGTCAAACTGCCCGTTTAGGCCCGATCAATGCTACAAAGTTTCAATTATAGAAGATAATAGGATCAGGCAGTCGGACATCCCTCGAGGATGTCCATATTGGAGAGGGTGCAGGCTGGACTGAGGGAAACCCTCTCAGCACTCCTCCTCCCTCATGAATGAATTTCATGCACCTGGCCTCTAGTTTTTAATAATTACCACTTAAATTGATTTTTTAATCATTTTTTCAGTGATTGGTTTTATTTATATCAGTAAAAGGTCTACAAACCAGCACAAACTATGCTTTATTACCATTATTTTGTTTACCAAATTTAAAATATTGGCACATAAATATTATAATATTTTTGTGTTTTTTTGTGATAAGATACACATATCATAAAATTAACCATTTTAAGTGTATAGTTCTATGGAATTAACTAGATTGACATTGTTGTGCAGCCATCACCACCATCCATCTCTAGAACTTTTTCATCTTTCCAAACTGAAACTCTGTTCCCATTAAACACTAACTTCCTATTTCCTTTTCCGCCAGCCCTGGCAACCAGCATCCTAATTTCTATGAATCTGACTGCTCCAGGTACCTCATATGCATGTAATTTGTCTTTTTCTGTCAGGCTTATTTTACTCAGCATAATATTCTTAATGTTGTAGAATTTTCTTTCTTTTTCAGGCTGAATAATATCTCATTGTATTATATCACATATTCATCCTGTAATGGACACATGAGTTGTTTTCACCTCTTGGCTATTGAAAATAATACTGCAATGAACATTAGTATGTAATTAGTTGAGTCTCTGCTTTCTATTCTCTTGAGTATATACTCAGAAGTGGAAATTCTAGTTTAATATTTTAAGGCATGCCATATTCTAGTATTTGCTTTTAATGTGAAGAGTTTAAAATTTTAGAAAATGTGTAACTTCTATCCCACACACTGCAGCCATATATCTAATACTAGTGACCTGGTGCACAAAATTTGTGCACATTTAAAGGAAATTAATTAAATATATTGCTACAACAAATGTCTCTATTTTGCTGCCTCTGGTTTCTTCTAAGATTTTTATGGTTTCCCATCTTAAGTTTAAGTCTTTTATCCATTTTGAGTTTATTTTGTATATAATGTAAGTTTCATTTTTTTTGCAAGTATCTGTTCAGTTTTCCCAATACCATTTATTGAAGAGGCTGTCTTGACTCCATTGTATGGTCTTGCCTCCTTTGTCAAATATTAATTGAGTATAATGGCTTGTGTCAATCTATGGATATTTAAAAAAATTATAAACCGATGAATAAAAATAGATACTGAGGCAGAGAAGTATTGAACAGACTGTCAAACTACAGCAGAAAGGCTGGGGAGAGTTGGTGGTGGGGAGGGGAGGAGAAGGGAGGTAAGAGACCAATCGAAGGACTTGTATGCATGCATATAAGCATAACCAATGGATACAAGACACTGAGAGGGGGGTGAGGGAATGTGCTATGGTGGGGGGGGGGAGTAGGCTAGGAGAAGGTCAGTTGGGGGAAAAAAAGGAGACATAAGTAGTACTATTTGTAGTACTTTAAACAATAAAAAATGGGAATTAATTAGAGGAAATATTTTAATATTGCTATTTGCGCTTTCTCTATAATAGAAGTGTCAGAGATGAAAGAAAATTAGTAAAATGTATATGAAAACTTTCCTCCTGTCAGAGTCTGGAGCGTGCCACGGGAACCAGAGTCCAGTCCCCACCCACCCACATGCACCTCGAAATCATGCAAGACCCAGACCCGACTGGCCCCACCCCCACTGGGCTAGATCCAGCCCCAGCCAACCCCACCCCTGTCAATCCCCACCAGATGGGGGGCTTGGCCTCAGGTCACCTGGCCTGGCGCCAGGGTGGAATGTATAGCCTTATGTTCCCCGCTCAAGCCAGGGCAGAGGGCATGCCTTGAGGTCCTCTGTCAAGCCTCTTGGGCAGGGTCACAGCCTGAGGTCCTCCATCAAGCCCCACCAGGTGGAGGATGCACCCTGAGGTCCTCTGTCAAGCCCCACCAGTTGGGGAATGCAGCCTCAGGGGCCCTGCCCCAGCCCAGCACCACACAGCCTTAGGTCCCTGCTGATTGCTCATTAAGGCTCATTACAGGAACTCAGCCTCTGCTATGGGCACAGCCATCTTTGTTATGGCATGATGGTCAATATGCATGCTCTCTCTTTATTAGATAGGGTTGTTTCTTGAGTTCCTTAGAAGCTAGTCTTGGATCATAAAACAACCTGAGACCCAGCTAGGCCAGTGGTCGGCAAACTCATTAGCCAACAGAGCCAAATATCAACAGTACAACAATTGAAATTTCTTTTGAAAGACAAATTTTTTAAACTTAAACTTCTTTGAATGCCACTTCTTCAAAATAGACTCGCCCAGGCCATGGTATTTTGTGGAAGAGCCACACTCAAGAGGCCAAAGAGCTTTCGAGCCGCAGTTTACCAACCAAGGATCTAGGCAAATTGCTTTATGTTACAGAAACGAATAGGGCAGCCTAGAGAGATACTGTGTGTACCTACCACCACATAGTCTATTGGGAAAAGAATGAGGGCAGAGCCTAGGCATGCCACTACTGTAACCACTGAACCACAGAAGGTGCACCTGAGAAAACAGGTGCGCAAACACCTCTAATCATAGGAGACACAAGCCCTCAAAGAAGGAAGTGTTCTGGATTTTGCTTGCCTTCACTCAGTGGTTGCAATGTTAGGGTCCTTCCCTACTGTACAAATCAACTTTTCCAAGGCCTGGCTGCTAGGCCTGGAGAATGCTCTACTGGCCCCTCAGCCACTACACCCAGAGTCTGTCCTAGGTTGCCTGCTGTTTGTCAGCCAGTACCTGCAAGGAAGCTGGGCCCAGCTGCACAGCCTGTGTTCTGTTTCCCTTCAGGGTGTCTCCTGCCCTGACTGCAGCTCCTCATTATTCTTTATTAGTGTCCCATCCTCCTGCTGGGTCTGAAATGTGCACATAAGCTTGTAGAGGAGCTGCAAGATAAATAAATGGATAGGTCCTCATAGAGTATAAGCATTTCAACACAGAGCTTGGAGGTGTAATGGTTTGGCAAAGGAGTGGCTTTAGCTGGTAACTTCAGGGATCTGGGAAGACTAGGGAAGCCCAATAGATTGAGGGAAGCAACCTGATCGCCCTCAATCTCACCATGTTGGCAGCTGCCCACGACTTAGGGCCTTACCACAGGGCAATAGCCTTGGAGAACTTCCTGGGCCCTAAACAGGATGGACTCCAGGTTGAGAAAGACAGCAGATCATGCTCCTAGGGTTTGTACATCACTGCAGGCTGCAGGGCTGTGTATCTGCCTGCTGGAGAATGATCCCCCAGCCCCACTTCCATTCCTTTCCTCCCTGTAAATGTGCAGAGCTATGGAGGTGAGCAGTGCCCTTGAGAAGGGGTCAAAATCAGTCCTCTCTCCTGAACTAAGAAACCCTCTTCCTAATACAGCAGCATGCAGAAAGGGAAGTGAGGCATCCAGGGTGAGCTGCAGCTGGTACAGCTGCCTTTCTCTGCAGGAAGGGGCCTGCTCATCAGAAGGGCTCTGCTGTGCCCTGAGGAAGCCAGTGTGCTTGGCTTCAGCTTAGACCACTGCTCCACCCCACACAGGCCACAGTGGGATGGAACCTGAGCTTTCTCAACTGGAACAGAGGCTAGCACTCCCAAAGAATGCTGTGAGATTGATGGAAGCAAGGAAAATAGGCCTGGGGTGAGGTGCACAGGGTGTGGAAGAGCCTGGCCAGAGAGGAGACAGAGGCGGGTACTGGGCAGCAAATGGAATTCTAGCAACATCCCAGGGCCACTTCCCTGCAGCCATGCTGGGTGCCAATGCCTGAGCACTGATAGGGGACCTGGAGTTTGAGTCTTTGAGGGAAAGGATGAGAGGGACAGGCGACTTTTCTACAAGAGGATGATGACAATTTATTCTGAGGTTGATGTTGCCATATGAAATTATATTTATATAGCACCTTTACAGTTTACAAAGTACTTTTACATCAGTTCTCTCAACTGAATCTCCCAGCAGCCTGAGAGAAAGTCAGGATACACCAGTATCTCCATTTACCACAGACTGGGAAACAGGCTGAGAGGATTAGGCAGCATGAATAGTCCCATGATTGCGGAGGCACAGCTGGCTGAGTCAGCCTTTCAATGCTCTTGTGCTTTCACAAGGCCAAAGTGTTCCTGGGGTGATGCATCTGAGAAAGCTTCAGTCAGGGTGACCACTACCAAGACTGTGTGACCACGCTCAAATGCGACCATGCTCATTCACTCAACTCAGAGATTCAACCCAATGTGTCCTGGACTTTGCAGTGTTCACAGGAAATAGAGTTGACACAGTTGAACACACACAAAATGAAGTGTGTGTCTTCTAATAAGTTATTCAGATATTTTTACACATATATAAAGAGTTTCCAAAATATATCCTAATATCTAGATAAATCTTTCCTTGGTACAGTGACCTGGTTGGTATTTATAATCAACACAGAGTAGCAATAATTGAAGTTTAGTGTCTAAGGTACCTTATTGAACCTATGTGTACCTCATTTTTACATTTTGCTCTAACTCGATATTGCATTTGCAAATAAAGTGTTTTATAATATCTGTGCATGGCTTACTTGTTAATTCTGTATCTGGAGAAATGGAAAGATACTGCCAATGTTTATCTCTTGTTTAAACCCTTCTATGAAAGCCAGGTTGTTTGGGTCACAGGGCCATGAGGGGGAACAGGGGTTCTCCACATGTGGAGCCATGGACACCTTTGCCTTCTGGTGAAGCCTACAGTCTCCATCTCAGAATAGTGTTTTAAATGCATAACAAAGAAACTAGATGATGTTGAAATACAGTTATCAAAATATTAAATGATTTGTGTTATGTTTCTTTATTAATACATTAAATAACAATATCTAGCATCAAGTCTAATAAACACTGATATTTTGAAATGGTGATGAGTGTAAATTACATCCCCAGATATCTACAATAACTATGGTGTGAAATGAAAAAATCTGACTTCCATGGCGACAAAGTAATTAATACTACTGTTATTACTATGATTTTCTGTCTGCACTCAAAAGTAAAGAAATGTTGCTGGCCAGTGTCACTCAGTGGTTGAGTGTTGACCTATGAACCAGAAGGTCATGGTTTGATTCCCAGTCAGGGCATATGCCCAGGTTGAACTTGATCTCCAGTGTGGGGTGTGCAGGAGGCAGCCGATCAATGATTCTCTTTCATCATTGATGTTTCTATCTCTCTCTCCCTTTCCCTGAAATCAATAAAAACATTTTTAAAGTGAAGAAATACTAAATTCCATTTGAGATAGTACATGTAAAGATATTCTTTCTCATGAAATGATACAAACTCCCTGATAATCATATTCAAGACTCTTGGTCTAAGAGGTGTTTTCCCATGTATCTCACTAGGAAATCTTAATTGCATTTCAAGTTCCTGTGACAGCATTTCCCAAAATGTGATCATTGGGTAGAGTTTTAGGAAATATTAATAGCTATCTGTCATGGGTTGAATTATGTTCCCGAAAAAGACATGTTAACGTCTTTATCCATGGTACCTGAGAATATGACCTTATTTGGAAATAGGATCTCTGAAGATGGAAATCATGTTAAAATGAGGCATATTCAATTAGGATGGTCCTAATCCAATGACTAATGTCCATGCAGCTGTTGTGAGAGAAAAGAGACACAGAAACACACGGGGAGAACACAGGCCAAGATAGAGGCAGAGCCTGAAGCAGTGCCTCTAACAGCCATAGAGCACCAACGATGGTGGCGGCACTGGACGCTAAGGAAAAGGTGTGGGACCCATTCTGCCTGAGAGCCTCCCAAGAGAGCAGGCCCAGCCACACCTCAATTTTGCACTCCCAGCCTCCAAAACAGTGAAAATTAAATTTCTGTCCTTTAAGCCACCCCATCTGTGGTTCTTTGTTGTGGAAGCCCTAGGAAACTAATATACTGCCCTTAGAAAAGAATGATTTGATGTCAAAAAGTTTGGGAACCCATAAGCCATTAAATTTCACTTTTGGAGACATACAAAACACTCTGTAAATAGAGATTCTGAAGGTGTTGGCGTAACCCCAAGTTTACTTAGCAAAAGACACTTTATTTGTGGTACAGTAAATAGTGAAGTTTGGTGGAGCACTAACTGTTCCAGGAGTTCAAAAAACAACAATCAAATTTATAAAGGGACTGAAAACCTTAGAGAATCCCAGAAGCGTAGAGCACAGAACAGATGGCTGCCTTACAGCTCAGTTCATTCTGCCACTCATTTTTGCACATAAAGAACCTAGCTTAGGTTTTAAAAAAAAAAAGTGTGTTTACCAAAATATCTATGTACAACCCTAGTGTTTGCATAATTGGAAGACAACTGTATTATTAAACATTGATTTTTTTGTTGTTGGAGTCAATACAAACTTTGTTCTGAATAAAACCATCCTATCATTTTATAAGCCCATTCTACCTCAAAGCTGAGTTTTACCTTCCCAACAATGTAACCAAATTTCTATTTATGGAGATGGCTAGCTTAAGTTATGCATGAGGAGCAACAAGGGGGTGTCTGAGTCTATGCTCCAGCAATGGGGCAGCCCCCAAAGGAGCTTCCCTCCAGGGGACAAGCAGCAGCCTCCTCAGCAGGGCATCGCCCACCCTGTCGGCAGCAGGCAGCCTCTTCACCTGCAAGTGCAGCACACTCAGGTGTGTAAGGGCGTCTCCAGGAAGACGGTGGGCTCAGGATGCTTCGGGGCTGGACCAGGGGGACAGTATTTTGAGTCAGGTTACTTAGACATAAGCCTAGGACCAGGACACTTATCCTGAGCAGTGCTATATCAAGGGAGCAGCTGCTCCTAGGACAAGTTAGGAAGAAAAGAGGGAAGCAGGTAGGGGAGGAGCTGGGTCTGCCCCCTGAGACACTCACTTTCCCCGCAGGATCCTTATGTTTTTACCTTTGCTCATGCATTTGCCCAGTTCCAGTTTTAAGCCACCAAGTTGTGCTGTGTTCAAGCTCATTCTACATGCTCAGGAGAACTTATCAAACACCCAAAAATTTTGTGAGCCGGTTGTTAAATTATTGGGGTTTGAAACTAACCATAGTGGGAATCTTTTACACCATGGAAATCTGAAAATGTTACAAATTAGGTTTGTTTTGTACTTTTTTTTCCGGAGAGCTGGCTACCCAGCACAACGCTAACACTGATCTGATGGAAGTGAGCACCCCTGCACTGTGTTCTGTAACATTTGCTCTAGGATTGGGGCTCTGCAGCTTTGTAACTGTAGCTTGCAGAATCTGTAACCTTGCTGTGGGAACCAGGGTTGTTCAGTCTGACATAGCCTTTTTGTGAGCTCTTCCCACTTGGAATGCAGAGGGCAAATGGAGCTCTTAATGCTAGAAAAAGGGACACTGAGAAAATGAGTCAAGCGCCTTAAAAATATGCCTCCTTCAAAGCTGCGCAAGGGCTTTACACTGTCATTATTTCATGCCCAATATCAAGTGGTTCTCAAAGAAAAGAAAGTGCAAAGAATGATGTCTTCACTTCTCTGCCGTCTTCGGAAGGAGGAGACTGTTTTCCTTCAGTGTGACCAGGACTTTCCTGCCAGCCGGTCCCCACTTGGAGCCCATCCATCCCTGGTGGGAGTGTCTCAATTTCACTTCAGATGGTGAGAAGCTCAGCCAGTGATGCAAGTTTCCAGCTCCACAGCCCTACACATGAATGACTCTAATGTGTGCCTCTTTAGCTAGTTGACTCACTGCCCCTTCCTTTATTCTTGACATTGGGCCAAGATGCCCTTCTGATTTTCCAATCATTCCCTTTAACAGCCTTGGAGATCAGCTGTCTCCCATTCACCAGAACACATGTATTTATGCCAGATGAATGAAAAAGAATACTGAGTTAATTCCCCTTTCAGACAAAATGGGCAGTAAAAAGGAGCCAGTTAGACCTTTTGAAAAGTCTTGCTGGCTAGCCATTTGTGAGTAATATTTACATGACTCTTAATTGCCTGGCTTAGGGTTAATTGCATAGTTTGTCCTGCTGCCTCTACAACTGGCTTAGTTGGGTTTGGGGGCCACTAAAATAATGATCTTAGGCCACTAGTCCATTCAGATCAGAGGGCAGCAAAACTGAAAGTAAAGCAACTGATCAAATTAACCAACAAAAAAAACAATTTGAGGCTGCATGGGAAATGTAACCTATACAAATTTTGAGAGCTCAGTTAGTTTAAAATACGAAATTGCTGATACTTGACTATTTTAATCTTTTAAAAATGGTATTCTTATACAGTTCAACCTAGTAATTATGTCCACCTTAATTTTTAAATAATCACTAATTTTTTATCCTTTGCATTAGCTTTTCTTTTTTTCTTTTTAAAAAATCTTTATTGTTCAAATTATTACTGTTGTTCCTCTTTTTTTCCCCCAGCTCCCCTCCAGCCAGTTCCCACTCCACCCAAGCCCTTACCTGCCCCCCCCCACTGTCCTCATCCATAGGTGTATGATTTTTGTCCAGTCTCTTCCTGCATGCACCACACCCGAGGATTGTCAATCCATTCCCTTTCTATGCCTCTGATTCTTTTATATTCACCAGTTTAATCTGTTTATCAGATTTTTTATTTACTTGATTTTTAGATTCACTTGTTGATAGATATGTATTTATTATTCATACTTTTTATCTTTATCTTTTTCTTCTTCTTCCTCTTCTAAAAGAATACCTTTCAGCATCCTATCAATAAAGAAGTAATATGCAAATTAACCATCACTCCATGACAAAAAATGGCGGTGCCCATACCCACAAGATGGTGGTCCCCAGTCCTCTCAGCCCTGCCAAGTCCCCAGTCTCAGGGAGGGCTGCTGCTGAGAGGCTGCAGAGTAAACGGCTGGCAGAATGCTGCCCAGAGGGCCCTCCTGACCCTTTATGTGTATGTATGTATATATATATATATATATATATATATATATATATATATATATATATAATTCATTCCTCACAGCTTGATCCCCTCCCAGTAGCAGCAGCCTGGGCTGGGGTCTCAGCCTGGCAGGGGTGCACATACTCACAGTTCAATCCTGCCCCAGCAGTCGCAGTCCACACTGGGATCTCAGCCTGGCAGGGGTGCACACCCCAATGGCACAATCCCCTCTAGTGGTGAATTCCTGGGCTGGGGTCTCAGCCTGGCAGAAACATGATCCCCTCCCAGTGTTGGCAGCCTAGGGTCTTAACCACTGAGTTACACCACCCAGGCAGATATGGAGGAATCTTAAATGTTGCTTTTTAAAAAAAATAGATTTTATTGATTTTTTACAGAGAGGAAGGAAAAGGGATAAAGAGCTAGAAACATCTATGAGAGAGAAACATCAATCAGCTGCCTTCTGCACACTCCCCACTGGGTATGTGCCCCCAACCAAGTTATATGCCCTTGACTGGAATCAAACCTGGGACCCTTGAGTGTGCAGGTCAATGCTCCATCCACCTAGCCAAACCAGTTAGGACTGTCCAATATGTTATATAAAATACCCTATCTAATAAATAAGGAATATGCAGGGGAGGCTATTTGAGAGTGACCAATTTGTCAGGAGAGGGCAGTTGGGAATGATTGGGCTGGCAAGGGAGCAGTTAGGTGTCGATCAGGCTGGCAGGGGAGTGGTTAAGGAGTGATCAGGCTGGCAGGCAGAAGTGTTTAGGGGTAATAAGGTAGGCAGGTGAGCAGTTGGGAGCCAAAAGTCCTGAATTGTGAAAGGGATGTCTGACTGCCTGTTTAGGCTGGATCCCACAGGAACATCCCCCAAGGGGTTCCTGATTAGAGAAGGTGCACGTAGGGCTGAAGGACAACCCTCACCCAGTGCACGAATTTTGTGTACTGGGCCTCTAGTTTCATATAATACTAATTTGGTAGTGATGAACTCCTTTAGCTTTTTCTTATCTGTGAAGCTCTTTATTTGACTTTCAATTCTGAATGATAGCTTTGCTGGGTAGAGTAATCTTGGTTGTAGGTTCTTGCTATTCATCACTGAATATTTCTTGCCACTCCAGTCTGGCCTGCATACTTTTTGTTGAGAAATCAACCGACAATCATATGGTACTTCCCTGTAGGTAACTAACTGTTTTTCTCATGCTGTTTTTAATATTTTCTCTTTGTGTTTTGCTCTTAGCATTTTAATGATGATGTGTCTTGGTGTGATCCTCTTTGGATTCCTTTTGTTTGGGGTTCTCTGTGCTTTTGGACTTGTAAGTCTATTTCTTTCACCAGGTGGGGGAAATTTTCTGTCATTATTTTTTCAGATAGATTTTCAGTATCTTGCTCTCTCTCTTCTTCTGGCACCCCCATAATTCTGATGTTGGTATGCTTGAAGTTGGCTCCAGAGGTTTCTTACAACATCTTTATATTTTTGTATTCTTTTTGCTTTTGCTTTTCCAGTTGGGTGTCTTTTGCTTCTTCATACTTCAAATCTTTGACTTGATACTTGCGACCCTCTAGTCTGCTGTTAAATCTCTATATATTATTCTTTATTTCAGTCAGTGAATGCTTAATTTCTAGTTGGTCCTTTTTTATATCATTGAGATTATCACTAAATTTATCAGCTTTTTCTAGAAGATTCTTGAGTAACCTTATAACTGTGGTTTTGAACTCTATATACAGTCATTTGCTTTTCTCTATTTCTTTTATTTGTGACCTATTTCTTTGTCTCTGCATTTTGGCTGCTTCCCTGAATTGATAAAGTGGCTTTGTGTGCAAGGTGTCCTATAGGGTCCAGTGACTCAGCCTCCCCAATTACCTGAGGAATACACTCTTGGTGCACCCCTTTGTGGGCTGTATTCACAGTCTTGTTGTAGTTAAACCTTGATTGCTATTGGTGTCACTGAGAGGATTTGACCTCTAGGCCAATTGGCTGTGAGGATCAGCTGTGCTGCAGACACCCTTATGAGACAAGAATTGCTTCAGTGGGGCTTTGGTGCTCACTGAGTCTGCCCACTGAGTGTGTCCCTTATGAATCTGAGGAGTTGTACTAAACCCTGGGTACACTGGCTCTTGGATCTCCAAGGAGGAGCTAATTTAACCTTTGCCTGAGGCCACCCAGCAGGAGCTATGGAGAGATCTGCAGATTCCTCTTTTTTGTTTGGTGCCCAGATGAGTCCTAGCTGCAAAGCAATGCAAGCTGCTGTGGGGCCTTGGGCCTTCTTTTGGATGTTCTGGGTCTCTCTGACTCAGCTTCAGTTTGTTAGGTAAGTTTAGATTTCAGAGGACGAAACCATTCATATGCAAAAGCCTCTTGCACAGCTTGGATGGAGCGAAGTCTCAGAGCACAGCAAATAGCAATGGCTTCCCATTAACCCTGCCCTAAGAGGCCCCTGGTTCTCAGTGTCCCATGGTAATCGCTACAAGAACCTCTGAAAGAAAGCCACCCTCAAGTTTTGCCTGCTTGCCAGACAGTCCAGTTTCTCCCTGTATGAGTCTGGGTCCCTAATGTCTTTCCCAGAACTGGAGTTCAGAGCAGTCAGGAGCTTGTGTCTCTCTGCGGATTGAAAAAGCCAGCTGCATACTCAGTTGCCAGCTCTTTTCATGCATGTGCGCACCTCCGTCACTCTGTACTTTACTTCCACAGCTCCTCTGATTCTCAGTGTGCTTTTCTCTTCCCTTCTAGTTGTAGAATTTATACTCAGCCAGCCTTCTTGTGGTTTTGGATGATGTCTGTTTTGTCTTTTAGTTGTAGTTTTAAAGTGCAAGGCAGCAAGTTCAGATGTTTACCTTTGCCTCCATCTTGGTTAATCCTCTAATCACTTATTTAACATCTCAGGATCATTTGGGTTGGGAGTGGGAAAAGCAGACAATGGGAGAAAGAACTCGTGTCTTCCATCTCTTGCTATGGTCCTGGCATGCTCTTCTTTTCAAGTATAGTTCAATAAAAAGAGCTCTGGTTTAACACTCAGGAAACCTATATTTTAGCGCTTCTGACTTTCTATATGGCCTTCGACAAGCCATTTCTTCTTTAACCCTCATTCTAGTCAACTAAAGCAATATCATCAACACTCCTGTGAGGCCCAAAGGAACTGATGAATGAGAACAAGGTTTTTTAAAGTGAAAATTCCTCCATAGATCTTTAATAAAGACTACTCACATTGTACTTTTCAAGTATTATTGATATGTGTGTGCACTCCCTCAGGAGAGAGTAAATTGTGAATGAAATTGTAACTGATTACTCCTTTATCCAAGTTAATCTCGAATAGCAAACAATACCAAAATAGTATCACATTACCATGGTGCTTTTCATTACTCATCAGAGTGTAAATGATTAGATAAATAGCAAGAAAACTTAATGACTTTTGGGACTGGTAAATTTGTGTCATTGACAGTAGCAAATTACATTATTTTGAAAAAGATATCATAATTCCTAGAAATTTTTAGCAAGGCTGCTGGTACATAAGAAAACTCCAAGGAGCATAGAAAGGCCACACCTGAAAGAGAAACAGTCTGGGTCCCATCATCCCTCTCCCCCCAACACTCACACCCTAGATCCAGCATTTGTGTGACTCAGCTAACTGGATGCTTAGGCAAGAGTTTCTCTGTCCAAGAACAGACTAAAACAGGCACTATGCTTTGGGGTTGGGGGTGCAAGGACGTCAAGGGTATTCTTTCAATATTTCCGCTCCTATCCTTGTCTTCGCTTCTATGCAGCTGCCTCCTATTCTTCCATTCCAGCAACAGCCATGCAGATATCTCCTTCCAGAGCTTCTGTCAACCCACTCCACTGGCAGCTGTTGCTGCATCCCCAGGCGAAAAGCATGACCACGGCCCCTACCGGGAGCACAGCACATCTGCAGAATGTTCTCTGCTCCTGGTGCAGTCCTTCAGGCTCAGCTCCCTGCTGTACAGGAGGTTCCCAGCTAGCACTACTTAGCACAACCCTTCTTCCTTCCTTAGGGAGGCATCGTTCCATTTCACTTTTCACCTCTGAGAAGTTCATAATATGCTATTTTACAGATGCACATGTATCTTTAACATTTCTAGGTTTATATACTAATTTTTAAAAATTCAATTGATGATCTTTCCAAAATTTAAATGGGTTAGCCCTCAGATTTTAAGAGAAATACTGTTCTAAAGATGAAATAACAGAATATCAAATCTTTGAAAACATTATGCTAAGTAAAATAAAACAGTCAGAGAAAGACAACTACAATATGTATCTACCTATATGAGTTGACAGAAAGTAGAATGATGTTTGCCAGGAGCTCAGGAAAGAGGAATGCGGAGTTTTCTTTTTACAAGAAGAAAAATTCTAGAAATTGGTTGCACAGTAAAGTGACTTCACAACACTACTAAACTGTACATTTAGAAATGTTTAATATAGTAAATTTCATGTTATGTATATTTTTCATAAGTAAAACTTTAATAATTTTTTTTAATTTCAAATGTAGAAATAATAAAGTTCATAGAGTTACCTGTATCAAAGGGGCTGAAAATAAGGAAGAGTCAAAAAATATCTTCCAAATAGAACTGTCCATAATCATCCAAAATAAGGTGTTTCATTTGTACCAATAGGAATCCTGCTATATATAAAAGACTAATATGTTGGGAGTTCAACTGGGAGACCAGGAGCCCAATCACTTGGTATGACTTGCCCTGACCACTAGGAGAAAGTGTGGAATGAAGGAAGGCCCCAGCTGGCAGCCAGAAGGCACCAATCGGCCCTGATCACTGTCCAGGCCTAGAGATCCTAGCCATGCAGGAATGCCATGTACTGGAACTAGTTGTATTTATAAAACTATTACAAAAATAAAAAGGGTGTCTCCAGCACAGAAGTTCTCCCATAGTAGATACAGCTGATCCTCACAGCCAATAAGCCTGGAGGTCAATTCCTCCCAGTGATACCAACAGCAATCAAGGCTTAACTACAACAAAGACTGTGCATACAGCCCACAAAGGGGTGCACCAAGAGTGTCCACCTCAGGTAATTAGGGAGGCTGAGCCACTGGGCTTTATAGGATACCTCACACACAAAGACACTCTATCAACTTAGGGAAGCAGCCAAAATGTGGAGCTAAAGAAATAGGTCACAAATGAAAGAAATGGAGGAAAGAAAATGACTGGATATAGAGTTCAAAACCACAGTTATATGGTTTTTCAAGAATTTTCAAGAAAGCATCAATAAATTTAGTGATAATCTCAAGGATATAAAAAAGAACCAACTAAAAATTAAGCATATACTGATTGAAATAAAGAATAATATATAGAGATCCAACAGCAGACTAGTGGGTAGCAAGAATCAAGTCAAAGATTTGAAAATATGAAGAAGCAAAAAACACCCAACTGGGAAAAGAAAAAAGAAAAAGAATCCAAAAATATGAAGATAGTGTAAAGAGATTCTGGGACAACTTCAAGTGTACCAACATCCGAATTATGGGGTGTCAGAAGAAGAGAAAGAGCAAGATACTGAAAACCTATTTGAAGAAATAATAACAGAAACTCCCCCCACCTGGGGAAAGAAATAGACTTACAAGTCCAGAAGCACAGAGAACCCCAAACAAAAGGAATCCAAAGAGGATCACACCAAGACACATCATAATTAAAATGCCAAGAGCAAAAGACAAAGAAAGAATATTAAAAACAGCAAGAGAAAAATAGTTACCTACAAAGGAGCACTCATACTACTGTCAGCTGATTTCTCCACAGAAACTATGCAGGCCAGATGGGAGTGGCAAGAAATATTCAGTGATTAATAGAAAGAACCTACAACCAAGATTAATCTACCCAACAAAGTTATCATTCAGAATTGAAGGGCAGATAAAGAGCTTCACAGATAAGAAAAAGCTAAAGGAGTTCATTATTGCCAAATTAGTATTATATGAAACTAGAGGCCTGGTGCACAAAATTTGTGCATAAAGGGTTTTTCCTTCAGCCCTACCAGCACCCTCTCCAATCTGAGACCCTTGAGGGATGTCCAACTGCCCATTTAAGTCCGATCCCACTGTGATCAGGCCTAAACAGGTAGTCAGACATCCCTCTCACAATCTAGAACTGCTGGCTCCCAACTGCTTGCCTGCCTGCCTTCCTGATGGCCCCTAACCAATTCTATCTGCCAGCTTATCACCCCCTAAACACTCCACTGCCAGACTGATTGATTTCAAACTGTTCCCCTGCCAATCTATTTGCCCCTAACTGCCCTCCCACGTGAGCCTGGTCACTCCTAACTGCCCTCCCCTGCAGACCTTGTCCCCCGCAACTGCTCTCCTGCATGCGTGGGTTACCCCCAACTGCCCTCCCCTGCAGACCTTGTCCCCCACAACTGCTCTCCTGCATGCCTGGGTTACCCCCAATTGCCCTTCCCTGCAGGCCTGATCACCCCCAACTGCCCTCCCTTGCAGGCCTGGTCCCTCCCAATTGCTCTACCCTGCTGGTCAGTCATCTTGTGGTGGCTATCTTGTGTCATCTTGTGTGTTGGAGTGATGGTCAACCTGCATATTACTCTTTTATTAGATAGGCTAGAGGTCTGCTGCACGGATGAGGGCCAACTGGTTTGCCCTGAAGGGTTTTCCAGATCAGAGTGAGGGTTCCTTTGGGGCATGGGGTTGCCTGGGCAAGGGGTCTTTAGTGGTTTGCAGGTTGGCCACGCCCCCCAGCGACCCAAGTGGAGGCCCTGGTGTCTGGGATTTATTTATCTTCTACAATTGAAACTTTGTAGCCTGAAGCAGAGCTAAGCCTTCTGCTTGCTCCATGTCAGCAGCCATTTCTGTTGGAATTTATTTATATTTTATAATTGAAACTTTGTAGCCTTAGGTGGAGGGCTGGGCTGGTCAGGGTATGTGGAAAGCTTGGCTTCCTCCATTGCCTGGACAATGCAAGCCTCCCTCCTGCTCTCTCTGTGGCCATAGCAATCTTGGTTGGGTTAATTTGCATACTGACTCCTAATTGGCTGGTGGGTCTAGCTTGTGGGTGTAGCAGAGGCATGTCAATTTGCATATTACTCTTTTATTAGATAGGATGCTGAAAATATGAACTCCTTGAGACTCTCATTCTCTAATTCTCAGACAATCTCATCCATACTCATCGCTTTAATTTTTCCTACATTTTAAGAATTCTCTTGCTGAGACCAGTTTGGCTCAGTGGATAGAGCGTTGGCCTGCAGACTGAAAGGTCCCAGGTTCGATCCCGGTCAGGGGCATGTACCTTGGTTGCGGGCACATCCCCAGTCTGGGGTGTACAAAAGGCAGCTGATTGATGTTTCTCTCTCACCAATGTTTCTAGCTCTCTATCCCTCTCCCTTCCTCTCTGTAAAAAATAAATAAAAAATATTTTTAAAAAAGAATTCTCAAATTCATCTCCTTTCCAAACTTTTTCTCTGACTTCATATATCCAACTTGACATCTCCCTTTGGATACTATATGATTAGGGTACAAATAAATGCAAAAACACAATGCCCTAAAACAGGTAGAAGCATAGTTCCCTCTCAAACCACAGACCAGTGATAGGCAGGCCAAGTTGATAGAGTGCTCTACCTCCTTATGAGGGGATTGGAGTGATTCAACATCATCATTTCAATCCTCTCACCACATCTGCATCCCAGTCAGCAAGAAGGTGAGGGAAGCATAAATGAATTCCTCTTAAAGGCATGACCCAGAAGTTGTACACATCACTTCTACTCATATCCTATTGGCCAGAAGTTAGTTTTATGGACAGATCTTGATGTGAAAAAAAGTTGGGAAGTATCATCTGTAACTGGTCAGCCCTATGTGCCGTTGAATTCAGGAAGACTTCTTATTTATAAAAAAAAAAAAGAGGAGAGAGGCCGTTAGTAGAATATTATCAGGCTCTGCTGCAGTTACCTCAGAAGCACCTCAAGTTTGTCATATCCAAAAACAAAGACATGATGATCTGTCTCCCAGGCTGGACCTCTGTCAGAGTTTCACCTGAGTAAATGGCACCCAGGGTCGATCCTGCTAGGCTCTTCAGAAACCTCAGCATCTGTATACTGTTTTCTTTCCCTCACTTTTTGATTATATTATCACCAAGCCCTGCTAATTCGTAACAAAGAAGCTTTCTTTTCTCCATCTCTCCTGCCATTCTAGTACAAGCATCCATTATCTCTCGCTTAGACCACTGCATAGCCTCCTAAATGGGTTCCTCACTTTCATCCTGGTGCCATTTCCTCCACTGCTGATACTATAGCCAAGGTGGTGTTTCTCTGGTAACAATTTGGTATTCCAGTCTCCCCATTAAAATCATCTATTGATGTCCAGAATTCTCAATATGCCTCAAAACCCTGTATGTCATGCCTCACCCTATTATGCAACCCCATTCACCTCCATGTCTCACTTCTCTCTACATTGAGTTACATTCAATTTTTTCCCCCACTCTCTGGCTGTGACCTGCTTCTTCCAGCATAGTATCATCTGACTGGAATCTTCCCCTCCCTTTCTTATCCCCACCTTTTTTATTAACTTCTAGCTTTCTTCAGTCCATAATGCAACACCTCCTAAGGGAAACTCCATCACCGTCTTTTTGTGTGTGGTTTCTTTTGCTCAGCATTATTTTTTGAGAGTCATCCATTTTATTGTTTATATGAAATTATGGCAGTGGAACCTAAGTTTTGTGGGCATCCAGTCAATACACAGAAATGACCCAATCTCCTTTTCACAGTGAAAGGATTACATCTCATAATCCTGAGCTAATTCAGTGCATAAAACATTCAAATCTCAAGTACCTTCTTCTTCTAGTCTTGGGATGCATCTGCTTTCTACTGGAATTTGTAGGGATGAACAATTCTTAAGAAAGAAACTTTCAGGTTTTCTAATGGGTTGGAGTACCTTTTGTGAAAACATTTCTACCAATTCAAACATGGAAAAGGATTGACTGAGGTTTAGAGTTATAGAAGAAAAAATATTCAGTATAAAATAATTGAGACTTTGTTCCATTATTAATTAACATAATTTACCTAGTTACATGGAAATGACATTGATCTGGCATTGGTGCCATGTGACAATGTCTACTTAGTTTTTTTTGTTTTTTTTTCATTTATTAAAAAAAACATGCTGCATTTAAGCAACTTCACTATTGAATTTAGCATTTCATTCTTTTAAACTTCTTTGTATAATTTCAGTTTTAGGTGAGGGCATATTTGAATCATCAGAAATTTATGTAAAGTCAAAGAGGGAGAACTTTTCTGATTACTTTTAACAGTTTATAAATTTCCCATGGGAATTTACTTTTAATGAGTGCTAGGCCTTAGGGTTTATTTCACAGAGGTTCATTCAGTGACTACACTGTGTCCCATAAATAATGAAATAGGCAAAAAATAATCTTCTAATAACAAAAAGTCAATACGCAAAGAGCTACACTAAGATATTAGTAGAAAAATTAAGTTTTTAAAAAGAAAAATAACCCATAGCCCTAACTGTTTTGGCTCATTGGATAGAGCATCAACCTGCAGACAAGAAAATTTGGCAAAGAAAGTAGATCATTTTAAAAGATAAAATCCAAGTATGCTTGAAGAAGAAGAACAAGAAGAAGAAGAAGAAGAAGAAGAAGAAGAAGAAGAAGAAGAAGAAGAAGAAGAAGAAGAAGAAAGAAAGAAAGAAAGAAAGAAAGAAAGAAAGAAAGAAAGAAAGAAAGAAAGAAAGAAAGAAAGAAAAAAGAATAATCAATACTTGTAGTAGTAAGAGAAATACAAATTAAAATGAGATACTGCCCTAGCTGATTTGGCTCAGTGGATAAAGCTTTGGCCTGCAGACTAAAGGGTCCGGGGCTAGAGTCTGTTCAAGGGCATGTGCCTGGTTGCAGACTTGATCCCCAATAGGGGGCATGCAGGAGGCAGCTGATCAATGATTCTCTCTCATTATTGATGTTTCTATCTCTCTCTCCCTTTCCCTTCCTCTCTGAATCAAAAAAATATATATTTTAAAAAATAAAATAAAATAAAATAAAATACCATTTTTCACTGAACACATGGCAAAAGAGTGGCAGTATACAATGCTGCTGATGCTACAGGAAACAATACTCTAATATATTGCTGAAGAGAGTGTCTTTCCTTTATAGAAAGTATATGACAATATCTACTAAAATTTTAAATGCCCATACCCCCTTGAACCATCAATGCAAACTTTGTAAATCTGCCCTATCAGATATAAAAGCTCAGGTGTATAAAAACAGACAAAAAAATGTTTATAGCAGCCACATTTGTCAAGAATAAAAAAAGGAAACATTCAAAATGTTCCCCGAAAAGAAGGTATCCATATCATAAAATATCACGCAGTTATTAAGAAGAGTGGGCTAGGCCTCTATCTCTTGATGCAGAGCAATGTCCATGATACTTTGGTGGGAAAAAGAACAAAATAAGGTGTAGCATATTCTTATTACACACACACACATACTTTATGGAGTTATAATTGGCATACAATAAAATATACCCATTAAGTGCACTATTTAATGAGTTTTAAACAAATGCACACATTCATTCTCTATTATCTCAATCAGGATATTCAAAAATCTGTCATCCAAAAATGTTCCTTTGTGCCCCTTAACAGTGATTCCCTCTACCAGCCCCAGGTAACCATTGAACTTTCTATCCCTATAAATTAACTCTGCCTGCTTTAGGATCTAACATAAATGGAATCATACTCTTTTATGTGTGGCTTCTTTTGCTCAGTTTAATATTTTGAGAGTCATCCATATTGTTGCTTGTTTCAGCAATTTGTTCCTTTCTATTTCTGAGTATGATTCTGTTGTAGAAACATACTACAATCACCTATTAAATGTTTGGGTTGTTTCCAGTTTTTGCCTATTATATAAACTATTATACATTAGTACAAAGTCTTTGTACAAACTCTTTTCATTTTTCTTGGGTAACTATTTACAAGAGAACTTCCTGAGTCACATTTTAAGTGTCTGTTTAACTTTATAAGCAATGCCAAATAATTCTCCCATCAACAATATAGGTATATAAAGTTTCCAGTTGCTCCACATCATTATCAACACTTTGTATTATCAGTCTTTTTTATGTTAAGTACTTAATTAGATGTACAGTGTATCTTGAGGTTTTAATTTGTATTTCCATAAAAACTAAAGATAAGCATCTATTCATGTGCTTAATGGACATTTGTAAAATTTTTGTGAACCATCTTTTCAAGTCTTGCCTGTTTTTTTAAATTATGTTGTTTTCTGATTGTTGAATTGTGTGTTACTTATATGTCTGGCACAATTTTTAGAGTTGTATTGAAAAATATTTTCTTAGAGTCAGTGTTTCAAGTTTTTATTTTTTAATGGTATTTTTTGAAGAACAGAATCTTTTAACTTTGATAATAAAGCACTACTTTTTTTTTTTTTTTTTTTTTTTACAAATAGTAGTTTTTGTGTCTATTCAAGCAATCTTTGCTACCCCAGGTTGCAAAGATCTTCTGCTTTCTTTTAGAAATTTTAAGTTTTACATTCAGGTCTATTTCATTCTAATTTTCACATATGGTGTGTAATAAGGTAGAGATTTGTTTTTCCTACATGACATCTGGTTGACCCAGCCCCATTGCTTGAAAGAACTGTCTTTGGTACATTGGATCACATGTACTATATGCCCTATTTTTTAAAAAAATTATGCGTATCTGTGAGCATAGAAGAAAATATGGAAATATATATATCAAATTGTTAACATTGATTGCCTTTAAGAAAGTGGGATTGAAGGGGAAATAGGGAAAAATAAGTCTTTTTCTCTATACATTTATTTTGTGACTGCTCAACTTTTATATTTCAACAGAAAGAAAGGTAATGTATTGAGAGTAAGATCAGCCTGACTGGCGTCATTCAATGGTTGAGCATCGACCTATGAGCCAGAAGGTCACGATTCAATGGCCAGTCAGGGCACAAACCCAGGTGGGCTGGATCCCCAATGGGCAATGTGCAGGAGACAGCCTATCACTGATTCTCATCATTGATGTTTCTATCTCTCTCTCCCTCTCCCTTCCTCTCTGAAATCAATAAAAATATATTTTTTAAAAAAGAAAAGAAAGTGAGATTATTCCAATACTTCAAAAAAAGAGGTGATGGGCCTGGACTAGAAAATGGCATCAGATCGAGAAGGAGGTGATAGAGACAAGAGATGATTTAAAGGCAAAAGTGGTTGATTGGATGACTTAATGAATATGGAAGAAGAAGAGGGGAGAGGGACAGCAAAAATGACTCCAGATTTTGAGCCTAGAAAAATGATGGTGCTCAGGGGGAAAAAAAATAGAAAACTGGAGTGAGGCATTAATTTCATAGGATGAAGGGGTACATTTAGCTGAATTTGAGGGGACCACAGATATCTGAGTAGGACTGTTCAATCAGCAGCTACTTTTAATTTGTTAAGGATAAATTAATCTCTTAATCTAGAATAACCAAATATCTCTAAGCAAAAGTCCTTGGGACATATTTGTTACTACTACAAACATTTTCTGACACCCACCATTGGCAGGCATCATGTTCTGGGCTAGGCACAGGGCATACAGAGATTAACTGAACATGACCTACACGTAACAACATACTGTGTTGGGAAGATATAGGTACATGTCTTAGTCCATTTGAGTGGCAATAACAAAATACCACAGACTTAAAAACTAGACACAATTTCTCACAGTTTTAGAGATTGGAAAGTTTCTAGACAAAGGTGCTCCTTGATTTAGTTCTTATTGAGGGCCCCCTTCCTGGTTTGCAGATTGCCCTTCCTTTTGTATCCTCTTCTGATGCAGAGAAAGAGAGCGAGCTCTGGTATTTCTTCTTCTTATGAAAGCACTTGCATTTTGGGGGGAGAGAGTGTCAGAGTTTCAACATATTAATTCAGTGGGAGGGACACAAATATTCCACTATACTATTATATTATTACTAGAGGCCCGGTGGATGAAATTCATGCATGGGGTTGGGGGGAGTGTCCCTCAGCCCAGCATGCACCTCTCCAATCTGGGATCCCTCGAGGGAAGTCTGACTGCCAGTTTAGGCCCAATCCCACCAGGCCTCACAATCCAGGACTGCTGGCTCCCAACTGCTCACCTGCCTGCCTACCTGATTGCCCCTAACCACTTCTGCCTGCCAGTCTGATCACTCCCTGACCACTTCCCTCCCAGCCTGATCAACACCTAACTGCTCCCCTGCTGGCCCAATTGTCCCTAACTGCCCTCCCTTGCAGGCCTTGTTGCCCACAACTGCCCTCCCCTGCTGGCCATCTTGTAGTGGCCATCTTGTGTCCACACAGGGGCAGCCATCTTTGACCACATGGGGGCAGCCATCTTGTGTGTTGGAGCGATAGTCAATTTGTATATTACCTCTTTATTATATAGGATAATCATGTCATTATTATTTAATAACAGTATACAATTAATTGTAATCACAAGTTTGTAAAGAAATATAGTTGGTTCAGAGATTTCAGATACATTGTATTTAAATGGTACTTCTCAAACATTTAAGTGTGCTTGGAAATAATTCCCTTCATTATTTCAGCACTCTTCCTAAGTCCTAATCTATTACTTTATTTCACAAACCCTTTTTTAGCATATATTGCAAAGAGATCCAATGGGTCTTAGCAAGAATAGGTGGAGTCTAAATTAAAGTAACCTTTCTACACTGATTTTTATTCCTTCTTTCCTTTTCGGATAAAGAAATTGAGAGTCATAGGGGGTGCAAAAGTGTATTCAAAATACAGAAAAACTGGAATACTAATTATACCTGATGTTCTTGAAAAAAAAAATTTTAATGAAAATGTCCCCATTTGTGGGGAAATAAGATTAGAAACCTCAAAAGAAAATAATTAATGAGAAAATCATTAACATTGATTGAGGGTTTATAAACTATGTACAGACACTATGCTAAAATAGGCTTCATATGCTGTTTTTATTTAATAGTCACAAAACCCCTGAGGATCTTATTACAATTCCCACTCACATATGAGGTATCAAGGCCCAGAAAGGTTAAATAACTTGCCCAAGGTCACCCAGCTAATAAACAGAAGAGTAGAAACTTGAACTCAGGTCTCTCTTATTTCTAAGCTCAGGATCTCAAATAAATAACTACGAATAAAAATATAAATAATAGTTATCACATACTATATGCCAAAAACTATGCTAAGAATCTCTTAATATACAAGTCATTATCTTTTTCAAATTTCTCTGAGGTTAATTCATTTGAGCTTCTTGATTAGGTCTGAGGAAGACAGCAGAACGGAGCAAATAGATAAGAGAGAATAAGGAAAATATGTAGACATAAATCATTGGTTTGATTAGGTTATGAATTTAGAGTAATTTTTGTCTTAATTGTTTAATGATGCATTTTCTATAAGTAACATTTTTGTTATGGAAAAGAATAAGAGTTTGTGTAGTTCCCAACCCACCAACTGTTAGATGAATTATCATGGGTAAAAACCCCAATGTCTCTGAGCCTCAGCTTCCTAATCTATAAAATGGTACAACAAAAACACTGCTACCAACTCCCTCTCAGAAGTATTATAAAAATCAAGAGAGATGATTTATGCAAAAGCACTTTATACAATTATTTTAAATACCATATGTTTAGACCCAAGGCAAAAAGTGGCTTAATCACACGTAATATTTACATGATTTTGATCACTCAGATGCTATAAACACTATGTAAAAGACTAGGCATTAATAATTAAAACAGCTTGGTATTGGCATATGAATACACAGATGGAGCAATAGACAGACTAGGAACAGACCACCCACATATGGGAATTTGGTATAGGATAAAGTGAATTTCAGATCACTAGAGGAATAAGATATTTCAATGAGTATATCAGAACTGGGCAGCAAAATGGAAAAATAAGTTTGATGCTTCATTTATCACTTATTCTAACATAATTTCCAGATGTTTCAAATAATTAAACCTAAAGATAATCAAACTGTAAATTTCTAGAAGATAACACAGGAGAATTTATTTATTTGGGGGAAATAAATATCATTCCAAATAAAACACAAAGGTACATAAACCATAAAAGAAAAGATTCATAAATTCAACTACATAAAAATTTAAAATCCTGAAAGGAAAAAAAAAATGCCACAAAAAAAGTCAAAAGGCAAATGACTAACTGGGAAAGAATATGACAAGGGATTAAACCACTTAGCAATAAATTTACTGAGTAACTATTATTTGCCAGGTACCATTCTAAACTTTTTGAGATTCAAATAACAATT
Organism: Lasiurus borealis; assembly: GCA_004026805.1. NCBI lineage: Eukaryota > Metazoa > Chordata > Mammalia > Chiroptera > Vespertilionidae > Lasiurus > Lasiurus borealis. The sequence goes on from PVJN01017791.1 coordinate 35,822, forward strand.
AAAACTCCCTGCCTTGTAGAGCTCATATTCTGTTGTGAGAGACAAAATAAACAAAATACATAGTTTACTTACTTGATAATATAAATGGCATTTAGACATGAAAAAGTGTCCACTCTCCCTCATTAAAAATGAGTTAAGTTTTAATGGAAGACAATTTTAATTCATCAGCTTTTCCAAAGTCATAAAAGTGTTATAGAAAAGGTTAGAGAAACAGGTATTCTCTTATATTTTAGGTGGGAGTGTAACTGGTTCAACTTCTTTGAAAAGTTATTTATTGATGATCTATCACAATTAAAAATGCGTGCACTCACTAGTCCAGCAATTCTACTTCTAAAAATTTATGCTACAGATATATTTGTGTATGTGTACAATGACATGTATGTTCACTGTAGCATTGCTTCTAATAGTAAAAAGACTTACAACTTGCATAGGTACCCATCAATAGGAGAGTGGTCAAGCAAATATGAATCACATCTAAAATGGTACAAGTTGTTAAAAAGGATGAAGTTGCTGAAAAGAATGAGGCAGAACTATATGTGTGAAAAATTCCTCAAACCATATCGTAAATAAGAGTAAGGTTCTGAACAGTTACATGCAATACTAAGCTAGTAAATCCTATATAATAAAGAGTTGATATACTAATTAGACAGGACAGCAGAATGACCTTCTGGAACAATCAGTGGGTGGGGGTTGGGGCTGTGAGGGCTGAAGCAGCAGGGCCTTCGAAGGCTTCCCCTTGCACAAATTTTGTGCATCAGACCTCAACTATTTAATAATACAAAAAAAATTTAAGTATGTGTATGTTACATAAAATAATTACATTTTACCAATAAATATAAAGGATTTTAGTGCACAATTTACAAATAATAAAATATTGTATACTCTTCATTATAAACTTCAAGCTATAACATCAACAGGAGCTGCTATTTCTTACAAAATCCATTGTTAATTTTTAATTCTATCATTAACAATTGTGTCACAAAATTAGACCAGAAATAAAGTTTAAGTAAATCAACAAAGCACTCATATCACTGACAAATGAGTGTGATTCAAACATGATGATTGGTTGATGTTTCATTTTTATTCACAAGTAAAACGAAACAACAAATATGCATGTTACAACCTCACTTGTTTACCAATGATATGGGCAACTTGCTGAATCAGATAATAGTTTTTGAATACTGGAAAAGTATTTCTTCAACTCACAACCTAACAAAGTTAGACACAACGGTTTTATGTTTAATCTGCATGACTATCATTTCTTCATCACTTTTCTAAGTCTATAACAGGAGTCAGCAAACAACAGTCCTTGTCTCTGTCAACACAGTTTGGAACACAGTCATGATAATTCATTTCCATGTTGTCTATGGCTGCTTTTGTGCTGCAGCAGTTCAGTAGCTGCCACAGAGACCATGTGCCCACAAAGCCTCAGATATTGACTATCTGCACCTTTACAAAAATGTTTACAGACCCCTGGTCTAGACAGTTAGCAAAACAATAAATCAAGCTCTGTTTTGTACTGTTTGCTTATTTCCAAGCTGTAAATATTCCCAACATGAGCAATGCCAAGCCACCACCATATCCTCACTGACTGCAGAATTGCGAAGCACACCATTATATCACGTGTAGTGTTTCTACACTAAAGATACAATATACACAAATAACTTCAAAAACATAGATAGGAGTAACACGCTTAAAGTAACTAGGAAGCTATGAGTTTTGCTTTTTTTTAATGTAATTTATTTAATTATAAGGTCATAATTTAATTTTTAATAATGGTCTTTAACAACTCATAAAATTACTGAAAATTTAACAATTGAGTCTTCTGAGCCACTAGGATTAGCTTCAGCCTACAATGGTATGTTGTCAAATGTGTGATAAATGTGCAATTGAGAGCATAGCTGCATATTCCTATATGATTTTATCTACACAAACTTTTTCTGGAGTATGCAGCCAGCAGTGTGGCCAAGTGGTTATGCAATGACCTATAAACCAGGGGGTCACAGTCCGATTCCTTGTCAGGGCACATGTCTGGGTTGTGGACTCAATCCCCAGTGTGAAGCATACAGGAGGCAGCTGATCAATGATTCTCTCTCATCATTTATGTTTCTATCTCTCTCTCTTCCTCCTCTCTGAAATCAATAAAAATATATTTTAAAAAAATAATCTGATGCAGGAGGCAGCTGATTGGTGTTTCTCTCTCACTGATGTTTCTGACTCTCTCTCCCCCTCCCTTCCTCTCTGTAAAAAATCAATAAAGTATATTTTTAAAAAATAATCTGAGAACAGTCATTGTTTCTAGGATGGGCAATTGAGGGTAAAGGAGTTAGAATGGAATGTAGATTTATTTTTTGCTGTATATTCCTTTATATAGAGTTTTAAGTTTTTTATCATATGCCTTTGTTACTCTTAAAACCCTAATTTATTGTTTGTTTGATTGTTTCTAAGTAGGCAATTAAATCATTTTTCCCTGCGGTTCCCTTTCACTATGGAGAGTCTGGTAGTGCCCTGGCACAGCCCCACCTCTGGCTTGAGGGTTGGAGGCATGCCTCCTGAGATAAAAGTTCATCAGGGAGAGGAGCCCTGGAGGCTGAGTGACAGCCCTTATGAATCAGCACTCTTCCCAAATAAAACAATGGCCTGAATGAAACCTCAAAAACTTTGGGCCCATTACATTTCTTTGACTTATCTTTCTTCCTCCATATCTGTTTGTTAACCTTTCCTGGAAAAATTAAGTAAGCTTTTCTCCTAACCAATTTTTCTAGCATTTTAAGTAGCAGGCCACAACGCCCAGGCTGCCAACTGCTTCCCACATGCCAAGACTTCTTGACTATATTTACCATAGTGCTCTAGTGCCCCGGGGCTATTTGTTCAGGATCAGTAAAGCAATTGCCAGCTGAGGTTCACACATTCTGGACCCCATGCATCTACTCCGTGGTTCACAGATTTTGAATCTTTCTGACCCCCTTAGTCCTGATCTAGGACCTGCCTCATGTTTCCCACTGTGGTCCTGACCTGCATGTCAGCTTCATGGCTGTACCTTTCCCACATGTGCAGCCTGGACTGACCATTACTGCCCAGATACCCAGTTCAGCTTTTCTAGTCTCCTGCTCTGTTCTCCAACTTTCTCCATCCTTTCTCCTTTCTTCCTTTTGAATCTATAACCAGATATCTTTACACCCTCACCACAGACTCCAAACTATGGAATCATGTCCAGTTCCGCCATTCAAGAACACATCCAAATGTTTGTTTTCTAGGTAAAATTCCCTGTGACAACAGGCAGCAACAGGTGCATCTATGTCCTTCTTGCAAGTTCCTAAAGGCTCCTTTTCCCAGCCAGTTCCAGGCTAGATGAGGTTAGAGGATGCCTCAGATAAGGTTCCCCTGAAGCATAAATTAGTATAAAATGATATTATATTGGTGTGTCTTCACAAGAGATATTGGAGAGGTAAAGGGAAACAGATGCAGGAAGTGGGAGGAAGGTAAACAAGAATGCAATATTTTTGTTGGTTTTTATTTACCTTAAGTATTTTTTTATTTTTCAATTATGGTTGACATACAATATTATATTAGTTGATTTGACATTATATAATTTACTAAGTAATTTGACATTATGTAATTTACTAAGTAATCATCCCAATAAATCTAGCACCCACCTGACCTCATACATATTTGTTACAATATTATCAACTATGCTTAACTTTACATCCCAGTGACTATTCTGTAACTAACTATTTTGATTTCTTAATCCCTTCATCTTTTTCACCCAGGTCCCCCAACCATCCACATATCTGGCAACCATCAAAATGTTCTCTGTATCTATGAGTCTGTTTCTGTTCTGCTTGTTAATTTATTTTGTTTTTTAAATTCAAATGTTTACTGCCATTTTATTATTCATACTCTTCTTCTTCTTGTTGTTAATTTATTTTTTTTAATTAAAATGTTTACTGCCATTTTATTATTTATACTTTCCTCCTCCTCCTCCTCCTCCTCCTCCCCCTCCTCCTCCTCCTTCTTCTTCTTCTTCTTCTTCTTCTTCTTCTTCTTC
>PVJN01017792.1:0-40013 GCA_004026805.1 Lasiurus borealis
GAGGAAGGTTTTTACTAGTCTCATAAAGGAACCTAATCTCCAGACTGTCTCTAAAATTTCAATACTAATCAATTACTTAAATCAACAACCCTAGGAAAAGCTGCTGAGAAGTCTCAGAAAATCAGGTCAGAAATCAATCTCAAAGTAGTGCTAGTAGAGAAAGCTAATTTGTGTGCTGTAGTTGAATATGTAATGTGGAGGAGGAATTGGGAGAGCTTTGCAATGTGTCCACCTAGCTAGGCTGAGCGTCATTTCCGAGTTTTTTTTATTGTATGGTTCCATTAGAGAGAGCAACTAGGGAGGTTCTGTGGGAGATTTTAAAAGAGAAGAGAAGCAGCAGGCACTTTGTAGCTCACACACTAATTGTGGATCTGCTGATTTGCCTCATTGGTGGGAAGCAGCAGCTGGGCCTGCAACTTTTCCACTTTTTCTGGAATCCTTCGTTAGCTTCTTTGACCATGTCTGTATGCTTAGCTTTGTGATAGTCTCCATTTTTGGCAAGTTTAGTGGGCTTTGAGGTATGGGGTCTGTTCTTACCTGACCCTGGGATGATTAGGGCAGGGAGTAGTGATCTAGGAACCCAGTGAAGGAGGTAAGTGTGTAAGTTCTGGATTAGTTATTTTACATATAGACACCCTTCAAAGAAAGTTCTTTACTGTTCTAGGAGAGGAAACCCATCCAAGGTTAGCAAAATCCCAAACGTTAAAGCATCAGAAAACAACAACAACAATGGAATTATTAATACACACAAACACACGCATATATAAATGTTGTATTCTTTTTTCTGGACTATGGGCCATGCTTTTAACAACCCTACCATTGTGTTAATGGATAGCCTATTGTTCTCAAGAAATATTTTAGTTATATATTACTTACTCAAACTGACACAAAAAAATCTATGCAAACTCTTTATGCAATCTAACTTCCCTCAAGAAATCATTCCAGACTGATCAAGAAGATGTTCTCCTCATAAATATCTGATATACAAAAACTTGTTTCTCTTAGGCTTATCTTATTGATTTATTTTATAATAAAAATACTTGCTTACCAATTCACTTGTTATAGAACAGTTCTTTTCTTTACTACCAATGTTTCACAAACTCTTCACACTCTTAACACAAGATAAAATTTATTTTGCTTCTTTGAAATTCTAAAGTATATTTTATTATTTCAATTGTTCAACTGTTTTCAATTTTTCAGGAGTTTCACTATATAAACAAGTTAATATTTCACCAATTCTTTTTATTAAAAACCAATATTGTTATTAGACTCTAGCAAGCATAAGTTCTAAATCTTTATTGTTTAGGTAGAAAAGCATATGGTTTCTAGGTTGAGATGATATATACCATTTCCATCTTGCTAAACTTAATATCATGGGCACCTTACTAATTAACATTAAAAGTAAAAAAAACATACATTTAATTATGTAGAATATATCAGGGAAATGTTATAGTAAAGCTCCCCCAAATTCTGTCCTCTATAAAAGCAATTGGAGTTCCTATAAAACATCAGAATCAACATTTTTAGAACCCTGAAAATTATTCTAAGTCTTGTAGCAATCTGGAGAGCATTATTGAAACAAAAACATGTTGAAGTTTATATAATTACTAGAAGCCCAATGCACGAAGATTCATGCTAGAATGGGCTTTCCTATCCCTGGCTGCCAGCACCACCTGTCCACTCCGGCCCAGTCCCTTTCTACTCAGGCTCCAGAGCTCCTCTTTCCGCTCCAGGAGCTACCTCTTTCTGCTCTTGCCCTGCCTTTCCACACTGCCCATAGGAACTGAGAGACTAGGGGTGAGGCAGAATGCCTGCATCATCACCATGGCAATGACACAAGCATCCTGCCTCCATCACTCAGCGCTTGTGTATGCAAATTAGCCACCATCTTTGTTGGGTTAATTTGTATATCACTCCTGGTGGCATGTAAGTCAGAACATTGTATATTTTGTATGTCACTCCTGGTGGCATATAAGTCAGAACATTGATTTGTTCATTTTATTTTAAATTTATAATTATTATAATATAATAATTTAGTATTATGAATTACACTGGTACCTCAAGATATGAGTTTCATTCCCTAACCTTGAGGCGTGGGAAACTATGAGACGCTGGAATCATGGTAAACTGGTGGGATGTGTGCAGCCTACCGATTTGCGCCATTACTCCTCTCTCAAATGTTGCTCATATTTCAAAGCAAAAATCGCTCGCTCGATGGCTCGTATCTCAAAAATCTCATATGTTAGGGCACTCGTATCTCGAGGTACCAGTGTACATAAATTCAAGATGTGAAATATAGCACTCTTATAGCAGAGGTATAGTCAATTTACATGTTTGTCTATTATTAGGTAAGATAACTTGTTCTATCCTTACTCCCTGTCAGCTCCTCAGAAGCTTTGAAAAGCAATATTTTATAGTCAAGGTAAAATTTGGTATCCTGGCAATCACTGGATGTGGCAGAATGCAGTAGGAGGTATTTAATCATCCTGTTCCTAGAGAATTATCTTTACTTAACCTATGTTAGTATTTTGTTTTTGCTTTTCTGGATGATTCCACTTACAAATGTGTCTTTAATTGACCAACTTGGAGCTTTTCCAATAGAAACAGCCTTTGGCACCCAATTGTTTGCCAAAAATAGAGAAGAAATTATTTAACTTTACAGCTGCAAGGCACAGTGGGTAATAGTTGGGGCAAAAATATGCATATATATATATATACACATACACACACATACATATATACACAAACACACACACACACACATACACACACACACACACACTCACACACTAGATAACTATATATAGTTATATCCACACATAGTTAATGTGAAAACACACACACACACACACTAGCTAACTATATATAGTTATATCCACACATAGTTAATGTGAAAACACACACACACACACACACACACACACACACTCAACTAAATAATAGCAAGAATCCCTGCAGGAGGGAAATGATATTATTTTCAAAGTTGATACATCATATTACTCAATATGTCCTGATTTTAAAAAATAATTATAAGATATACAAAGAAACAAAATATGGGAAAATAAATTAGTAAATAGAAACTGTCTCAAGAATACTAACATTTTGAACTTACTAGACTAAGACTTAGTTATTTGACATGTTGAAGAAATGAAAAGAGACGAGTGAGGTAATAATGGAAGGTATGGAAATGATGTTTTATCAAAAACAGAATATTAATTTAAGTATAGAAGTTATTTTAAAAGATTCAAATAAAAATTATGGAATTGAAAAATCTTAACATATGAGATGAAAAAATTATTATGGAGTCTACCAGCAGATTTGCACAAGCAGAATTAAAAATGTGCAAATTTAAGAATTAGCTGAATTGAAATGATCTAGTCTGAGGAACAGAGCGTACAAAGAATGAAGATTAAAGAACAGAATCTCAGATAAATGTGGGAAACTATTATTCTTACCAGCGTTTACATAGTATCTTAGAAGGAGAGGGAGAAGCAGAAACATATTTGAGAAAATAATTGCCATAAAATTGCTAAATTTTATGAAAAACATTATTACACACACCCAAGAAACTCAACAAAATCCAAGCAGATTATACTCAAAAGGATTTACACCTAGCTACATCATTATCTAACTGTTAAAAGCCAGTTCTAAAGAGAGAATCTTGAAAGCAGTAAGAACGAAGTAACTATTTATGTACAGAGGAGTCTCAAAAAGATCAAGAACTGATTTCTCAATGGTGACCATGAAGGTCAGTGGATTGAGATAGTCAATGTGCTAAAAGAGCAAGACTGACAAAGAAGAATTCAATATCCATCTCACTCATATATAGAACCTAATGAACAAAATAAACTGATGAACAAAATAGATCCAGAGACATAGATGCATGGAATAGACTGTTGAATCTCAGAGGGAAGGGGGGAGTGGGTGGGAAGAGATCAACCAAAGAAATTCTATCCATATATAGACATAATCCATGGACATAGACAATAGTGTAATGAAGGCCTGGGGTTAGGGGCAAGGACAGGATAGAAGGGGTCAATGGGAAAAAAAGGGGACATACAAAGTATTAAAAAAATACTTTAAGATGATAGGAAAAATTATTACATTCTAAGGTTAAAAAGTAAAAAACAACAATAGTAAAAAATCTGAGAGAATATATTATAAAAAATGAATTTTCTATTTAAGAAATATATAAGAGAATTCCTCAGAATGAAATGTCAAAATAAAAGAACACCCAGCAGTAAATCCATATGAATTTATATGAAAAAATAAAGAGCACTGGTAATATTACTTAGATAAAAGTAAAAAATAATGCAAATTGTTTTCTGCATATAGATTTTTTCTTCTACATGTTTGGTAGATACTGTATCTGCATAATACAGCACATATTAGTCTCTGTTTGGGGGCATACAATGTGTAAAGATGTGATTTGTGTGATTATTACAGAACAAAGGAGAGAGAATGGAATGATAATATACAGGTGCAAATTTTTTTGTATATCATTGAAATAATTTAGCTATTAATTCAACATCTAGATTGTTTTAAATAATAATCCTTACGTTAATCACTAAGAAAAGAAATAAAACATACAAATCCTATCTAATATGCAAATTAACCATCACTCCAACACCCAAGATGGCAGGTCAAAGATAGCTGCCCCCATGTGGACACAAGATGGCCACCACAAGATGACCAGCAGGGGATGGGAGTTGGGAAGAACCAGGCCTTTAAGGGAGGGCAATTGGGGGTGATCTAGTCTGCAGGGGAGGGAAGTTAGGGATGACCAGTCCAGCAAAGGCAGGAAGTTGAGGATGACTAGGCCTATAGGAAAGGAGTGTTAGGAGGGACCAGGCCTGCAGGGGAGGGCAGTTAGGGGCAATAAGACTGGCAGGAAAGCATTTAGGCATCAATCAGGCTGGCAGGATAATGGTTAGCGGGTGATTAGGCTGGCAGACAGAAGCACTTAGGGGCAATCAGAAAGGCAGGCAGGTGAGCAGTTGGGAGCCAGCAGTCCTGGATTGTGAGAGGGATGTCCGACTACCTGTTTAGGACTGATCGTATCAGGATTGTACCTGGATCAGGCCTAAATGGGCAGTCAGACATCGCCCAAGGCAGTGGTTCTCAACCTGTGGGTCGCGACCCTTTCACAGGGGTCACCTAAGACCATCTGAAAATGCAGATATTTACATCACGATGCATAACAGTAGCAAAATTTCATGGTTGGGGGTCACCACCACAGGAGGAACTGTATGCAAGGGTAGCAGCCTTTGGAAGGTTGAGAACTACTGTCCCAAGGCATCCCAGATTGGAGAGGAAGCAGGCTGGGCTGAAGGACACATACCTCTGTGCACGAATTTTGTGCATAGGCCTGTAGTATATAAATAACTAGCAAATTAAACTATACTAAAGAATATATGTTTAATACAAAAGTAATCAATAATAGTGGAATGGAGGGAAAAAAATAAGACTTAAGACATATAGAAAAAAAAACACCAAAAAATTAACAGAATGGCAAGATGGTCTGAGAAACAAATTTATGCTGATTAATGTGCAGTGGTTAATGAATTGTTTAAAAGGTCAAGGAGCTTGGATGAATATAATTTAAAAATTGATAAAAAGTAGTTCTGGAGAAGAGATATGTAGATAGAGCTTTTTCAAATAGCCATAGACCATAAAGATATTTTTGTCCAGTTTGCCTGCTACCCACGGACCAGCCTCTATAGGGGAAGATTGTAATCTTCAGATGGGTAAGTAAAAAGACAAATAAGACAATTTTTTAATAAATGGTTAAATAAATGAACACACATTTTTTAAAAGAAAAAAATTACGGATGGCTAATGAGCCCATGAAATGAATGAGTCATTGGGGAAATGAAATCAACATATTAAGAAATACCACCTCATAAACACTATAATCTACACTAATAAAAGAGAAACATGCAAATTGACTGTCCCTCCACTACACCCACCCGCCAATCAGAGCAGGTAAGCAAATTAACCCAACAAATTAACCCATATGCAGGCTCAAAGCAAAGACTGAAGGCAGTGTAGAAGGAAACCAAGTTCTTCAGAAAGGACTGAAGCTGTGGAGAAGGGAGCGAGGCAACAGAGAAGGGAGGGAGGCGAGGTGGCAGGGAAATGGCAGGGAAGCCCACCTCAGCAGGCTTCACTCCCTTCTCTGCTTCATTCCAGTCACAGGAAGGCCTCTTCTTGCAGGAATCTTCCTACAACAGGCCTCTAGTGGATATAATAAAAAGGCAGACAGTAATCAGTGCTATCATGACTGTGAGACATTGGAATACTCATCTATTGTGTTGGACATGTAAAGTGATGTAGCTATTGAGAATCTGGCCATTTCTCAAAAAAAAATCATAAAATGATTATATGACCCAGCACTTCAGTCATAGAAAATTGAAAAAAAAATATGTTTACACAAAAATTTGTGCACAAATATTTATAGTAGCATTATTTGTACTAGGTAAAAAGTGGAAACAACTCAAATATCTATTAATTACTGAATAGATAAACAAAATACGGTATTCATATAGTGCAAATGTTTTATATATAGCCCTGAAGTCAAATTTATGTATAATTCACCACATTCATTTGTTTTTTATAACAATTAACTATTTCTTTTGAGTTAATGGCTGGACAAAAGAATATGTTTTAATTAAACTGTTCTCATGTCCTTCATGCCATCTTGTTTTCTAGATTCAAACACTTATAAATTTCTTCATTAGGTATCTACAATCAAAATGTTTATACTATTTTTTATACCTAATGTTAGGATTATTGAATGACTTTCAACTATGAACAATAGAGATTTAGGTTTCATTTTTTCACACCCATGTTATCCCGCACTTTCTCTTCCCACATTCTTAGATTGTTATAACTAGATTTTTTGAAATTAATATTTTTACATCATTATAATGGTATTATTTTTCATTCATGGAACTTTGTATTATAAATTCCTTTGCATTCTTTCATAATTATTTTTGAAGCTAATATTGCTTTTTCATTTGACTGTTTCTTAGCACACAAGTGTCCCTAAGGAGGATAAAGCTCTTCTAATATGGTTAATCACATAAGGGAATCTATTCCATTTTTATTATCTTGGAGATATGCCTCCAGAAGTCCTCTGTTCTTTTGCTCATATACATACTTGTTGTTTTTAGGTCTACTAGAAACCAGCCAAGCAATACAACTGACATCCTCAGACATTCCTTCAACACCAGTCTAGAAAAGTCTTTAATTTTTTGCATGTATTTGATCCCTATTTTTGTTTTATAAATGTATGAGAGGCCCAATGCACAAAAATTCATACAAGAGTAGGACTTCCATTTCCCGGCTGCTGGCACCAGCTTCCCTCTGGCACCTGGGACCCCGGCTTCCCTCCAGCCACTGGCAGGCACCCGGGACCCTGGCTGGCTTCCCTCTGGCCCTAGTTTCATCAGGAAGGACATCTGATCTAATTAGTATATTACCCTGTTATTATTATAGGTACTTCTGTGGCTAAAAAAGAGTGCATCAGAGACAAGTATCTTGATATTGTAAACCTCTGAAAGTATTTATATTCTACTTTATTCTTATTTGTTAATTTACCAGACTTTATTAGTTTTTTAGGGCTGACTTTACAAAGTACCACAAATGGCTTACACAAGAGAAACTTATTATCTCTTAGTTTTGAAGGGCAAATATCTAAGAAAAAGGTGTTGGCTGGGTCGGTCCCTCTAAGGTCTGTGAGGAAAATAATTTATGTTCAATTTTCCAGATTTACCTAGACAAGGCATTTACTTGAATTGTGTTTACTAATCCAATTTCATGAGATCAGTATTTTAGCCAGATATTTATTTTCCTAATTGCTGTGAGTGTTACTAGCACATGGCATGAAGTCATCTCCTGAAAGAGCCTCTGTGACCTGTTTACCACTCTGACTGACCATGTTCCCAGCCAATTTAGATAAAGAACAATTTTAGGGCTGTAGCAGAAAAATTCTGAGATAGCATATAGCATTGTCTAACTCTTTTGCAGATATTGATATAATTGGGTCGTTGAATGCTATAATTTCCACTGTATAGTTACTATTGATCTCTTCCAGGGAGTCAATATGTGCTTGGTTTATTCTGAAGTCATTAGATAATCGGGGTTAACCAGAGATTTCACAGTCACTTTTCTCCTTTGGTCTACTCATAATGTACAAATGAGCAATACTTAATAATCCATACTCTCTTTATTTAACTGTCAAGACTACTTAACGGAGTTCTCTGAGAAGAATCATACATCAAAATAAAAAAATGAATGATGCATGCTCCACCCTAATGCTGTTACTCATGCAACCATAGAGAATCTGTTAGGAATGAGGCTCTGAAGCAAGATACAAGTGCTAACAATTCTGGCTTCATTACCTACAGCATACAGTAGTGGTCAAGACTACAATTTGTTCATCCATAGAATGTAAATAGTAATAATGATAATAATAACTGCTGTTGTTAAAATGAAGTATTACATATTGGATTAAATTATGTGATTGGAATATGATGCATCTATTATTATTATTATCAAGTAAAAATTCAAAAGTTGAGTGATAACTTAAAAAGCTTCAAGATTGGCTATAACCTGGAACATTCACTTTTCTAAAAGAACAACTATATTTGTTTCCTTTGCTTGGACTTGTCAAGCCTTTCAAATTTCTAAACATTTATTCCAGCAATATTGAAAATTCTTCACATAATACGGTGAAGATTGTTTTCAGATGTATTATTGAAAGACAGTAATTTATTTTTAATTTGGGAGCAGTGAGGGTGGGAGGATAGATAGAGGGAAGAATAGCATCCCTTGTGATTTTTTAAAAAATACAATTTTGCTAATTTTAGAGTGGAAGGGAAAAGGAGGGAGAGATTGAGACATCAATGATGAGAGAGAATCATTGATAGGATCCCTCCTGCTGCCTCCTGCACACTCCACACTGAGGATCAGCCTGCAACCCTTCCAGGCTCCCTAACTGGGAATTGAAACTTGACCTCCTGGTTCATAGGTTGACACTCAACCAATGAGCCATGCCAGCTTGTGACTTTTAGTGACAACTCCATTCTTTGTTTTATTTCAGTCTCTTTATGTTTGTTTTAATATTGAATTTATTGGGGTAACATTGATTAATAAAGGTTTCAGGTGTAAAATTCTGTAATAATCTGTGTATTGTATTATGTGTTCACCGCATCAAGTCTCCTTTCATTACCATTACTCCCTACTCCTTTTACTCTCTTCTACCTCCTTTCCCCCTCATTTTTCTGATACCGTATTATTGTCTAAGTTTTTTGTTTATTTTGCTTAATATTTTCACTTTTTCCACCCAACTCCCTAACCTCCCACCCCTCTGACAGCTGTCAGTCTGTTCTGTGAGTCTGTTTCTATTTTGTTTGTATATAGCAGTTCCTTTAAATTGCAGATGCATAATTGATCAATATGAGACACAACATGAAATGTTCTCATCCAGTTTCTACCTCTGGGAACTTCCAGATCATTTTACCTGAATATTGCCCATATTCTCTTTTGTTTGTGTTCTTAAAAGTTTTTCCAAGATTTATTTTATTCTTAATGGGAGTAATGATTTAGTGCAGAAAAATATAAGGCCAGGAAAAATGAAAAAGAGCTCAATGTTTTAAAATGCTTTAGGGTTAAGCAAATGTTCTTATATCTGATCTGTTTATCATCAATATGTTTTTTTTTAGAGTGTTAGCATATTACTCTCAGTGTCTTTTGATATGCATGCACCATTTTGCAGATGATGAAAAATGGTGAAAGAATCCTATGTGGTAGACTAAAGAGGTCCAAAGTTTAATTTGTGGAATCTGTGAAAATGTTATTTTGCAAGGAAAAGGGGAGCTTACAGATGTGATTAAGTTAGAATCTTGAGATGGAAAGACTATCCTGGATTATATTAGAGTACCAAATAGAAACCGAAGTCCTTATGAATAAATTCAGAGAGCGAGATCATTGCTCGAGTGATGAAGGGTGAGAAAGCCTTGACTAACCATTGTTGGCTTTGAAGATGTAGGAAGGGGCTATGAGCCAAGAAATTCAGGCAGCCTGAAAAGGGAAGGGAACAAATTCTCTTCTAGAACCTCCGGAAGGAAAGCAGTTCTACCGTTATCTTTATTTTAGTACAGGTAAAATTACTTTTAGACTTTTGATCTCCAGAAAAACCTCACATTATAAATTTGAACTGTTTTAAGGAATTTTGTTTGCAGTATTTTGTTAGACCCAAAATAGGAAATTAATATAATAAATGATTAGCCTATAATTTTACAAAGGCAAGTGGAAATAGCCCTTCAACTCTATGGATTTCCAGTCTAGTACTCTTATACCATGGCACAATGTATCTAAATCTGGTTTAGATTGTAGTTTATATATTTATAAATGAAAAATAAAGATAAAAACATTTTCAAACATTTTTACACAGCAATATATATTTAACTGGTTTTACGCTGTCTATTTGAAAATACTATTAACCAAGGATGGACTAATTAATTTATGTCATAGATTGTGTATAATATTTAAAACATATAGAAACACAACCCCAATTAATGTAAGTCATATTCATGATTACATGACTGGTTGTAGAAGTTGATTGATTCATTGGACATAGAAATTCCTGTTTGTTTGTTTTTTTATTGTTACTGCCTTTGATTTTCTTCTTGATAATTCTCATTTGCTTTGCAGATATCCATATACTCTATTCTTGCTTTTTAATAAGGATTGTTTTGAGGTGTGTTCTGTGTGGGGGGAAAAAGTTGATCAGGTAAAAATTAAGTTATCTTGTATGAAATTCTTAATTCACCTCCACTTCTATCTCTCCTATCTGCATCATACATCACTATCTTTTATGAAGTATTCTAGATATTAGCAACTCTCTTTTTTGCCAACTTAAGTGGCTCTATCTTTGCACTTGATCCAATTCTCCTTAAGGAACTGGCTATTAATCTCCCTGTGCCTCTCTTGGCATCTCAATTTTCTCCTTCTTGTTTATCCTCTCTTTTCTGCTTTCAAACATAATGTATGTTCCCACATCTCCCACCATCAAAAGATAATTTTGCCAATTTTGTGATGCCATCCTATAAATATATTTCCTTTCCATAAAATGTTATGAGTAGTCTACAGCTGCTTTTCTACTACTGTATATTTATGTTTTTCAGAGACATTTTTCAGATTTGTTGTACAAGTAAGTAAAGGAAATCCTTATTCAGTGCCAAATTTGCTCTTAAGATAAGGAGAACCTGAACTATTGGGCAGGTTAGGTAAAATATACTGAAGGTAAACACCTAATTATCAATTCAGTAGCCTCTTTTCAGTCTTCACTCTCCTTGAAATAGTGGCAGCATTTGACATTACAGTTGTGAGGTATATAACTATGTTTCTGTCAATGATTAACTGTTTACCATATATGACAACGATCCCATAGGTTATAAAGGAGCTGAAAAATTCCTATCATTTAGTGATTATGTAGCTATTATAATGTCATTGTACAATGCAATACTTAAGAGTTTGTGGTGATGATGATGGGAACAAACCTAATGTGCTGCTAATCATAAAAATATAGCCTATGCAATTATGAATAGTACATTATACTTGATAAGGATAATTAGCAACTATTATTGCTATATGCATTTGCTATATGCTTTTTGTCATTATTATTTTTTTTAAATATATTTATTGATTTTTTTATAGAGAAGAAGAGAGAGGGATAGAGAGTCAGAAACATTGATGAGAGAGAAACATTGACTTTGTCATTATTTTAATATGTACTATTTATACTTACAAAAAACTTATGGAAAATGTATTGCCATGTTATACCATGTTTATGACATCTCTGATTGCCTCACTTTCTTTTGTGCTTGATTCAGTCTCATGTTCTTTTGTTTAATCATAGATCCATGATTGCTAATATTTGCTTATGTTGCCAGTAAGAGGCCACATAGAGTGATTATCCTGGAAATGAAATAAATTGTGATTTAGGGGCTACAAATGTGGAGACATCTGTGATGGCTATTTTTTACCGGACAAACATGTCCCATTCACCATGGCTACAATATTGAAGAACAAAAACAAAGTTATGGAAACTGTTAATTGAGGGCATAAGACTAACAAAAATTTCAAAGAGACCCATATCAGACATGGAGAAACTTCTAATGACTTGGATTAAATACCAGACAGAGTTGTACAATATGTTTGTATTTTAAGATAAATGTTTGCAAAAGTTTATATAGTAAGAAAGTTATAGTAAGACAAATCTAATTTATTATGAAAGGGAATACTTTTAAAATAAATTTAGTGTAGGCCAAGTGTACTCTGTTTATAAAGTCTACAGTAGTATACAATAGTGACCTAAGCCTTCACATTCACTCACAACGCACTCACTGACTCACCCAGAGCAATTCCCAGTCCTGCAAGCTCCATTTATGATAAGGACCCTATAGAAGTCCTTATCATATAGTTTTACATGTCTTCGTTTTCCCACATTGATCTCTCTCCAGCCACCCCCACCTCCAGCACATGCCCTCACCGCCACCTCACCCAATGTCTTGTGTCCATTAGTTATGCTCATATGCATGCATACAAGTCTTTTGGTTGATCTCTTTCCCCCATACCTGCCTTTTCTCTGAAATTTGACAGTCTGTTCAATGATTCTCTGTCTCTGGATCTAATTTTGTTCATCAGTTTATGTTGCTCATTATATGCCACAAATGAGATCATGTGATATTTATCTTTCTCTGACTGGCTTATTTCCCTTAGCATAAGCTCTCCATGTCCATCCATGCTGGTGAGAATTCTTTATTATAGTAGCATGATATTCCATTGTGTATTACTACCACAGTTTTTTAATCTGCTGATGGGCACGTAGGTTATTTCCAAATCTTAGCTATGGTAAATTGTGCTGTTATGAACATAGGGGTGCATATATCCTTTCTGATTGATGTTTCTGATTTCTTGGAATATATTCCTACAAGCGGGAATACTGGGGTCAAATGGGAGTTCCGTTTTTAGTTTTTTGAGGAAACTTCATACTGTTTTCCACAGTGGCTGCACCAGTCTGCATTCCCACCAACAGTGCAAGAGAGAGTCCCTTTTCTCTACATCCTCACAAGCACTCATCATTTGTTGAAGATAGCCATTCTGACAGATGTGAGATGCTACCTCATTTTCATTTTGATTTGCATCTCTCAGATGATTAGTGACTTTGAGGATATTTTCATATGTCTCTGGGCCTTCTATATCTCCACTCTGGAAAAATGTCTATTTAAGTCCTTTGCCCATTTTTTTATTGGATTGTTTAAATTCATTTTGTTAAGAAGTATGTGTTTCCTATAAATTTTTCCAATTAGGCTCTTATTGGATATATCATTGACAAATATATTCTCCCATGCAATGGGCTTTCTTGTTGTTTAGTTGATGTTTTCTTTTGCTGTGCTGAAGCTTTTTATTTTGATGTAGTTTCATTTATTTTCTCCTTAGTTTCCATTATCGTAGGAGCACTATCAGTAAAGATATTGCTATGACATATGCCTGATATTTTGCTGCCTGTGGATTCTTATAAGATTTTAATGGTTTCCCACCTTACATTTAAGTCCTTTAGCCATTCTGAATTTATTTTTGTGTAAGTTGGTAATGTAGTTTTATTTTTTGCTTGTGTCTGTCCAATTATCTCAACAACTTTTATTGAGGAGACTGCATTGACTCCATTGTATGTTCTTGCCTCCTTTGTTAACTATGAATTGAGCATAATGGTTTTGATGAATTTCTGGGTTCTCTATTCTGTTCCATTTGTCTATATGTCTATTCTTGTGCCGTTACCAGGAAGTTTTGAAAAGAGAGGGTTTGCAATATAGCTTGATATCTGGTATTGCAATCCAATGTTCTTTTTTTCTCAAGATTGCTGCAGCTATTCAATTTTTTTTCATTCCATACGAATTTTTGGAGAGTTTGTTCTAGGTCTGTGAAATATGCCCTGGGTATCTTAATGGGGATTGTATTGAATCTATAGATTACTTTGGTAGTATAGACATTTTAATGATGTTGATTCTACCAACTCGTGAACACGATAGATTCTTCCATTTTTTAATGTCTTCCTTATCTCTTTTTTCAATGTCCTGTTTTTTTTTTTCAGAGTATAGGTCTTTTAACTCCTTAGTTAAGTTTATTCCTAGGTATCTTAATTTTTTGATGCAATAATAAATGTGGTAGTTATTTTGTTTCTTTTTCTATGAGTTCATTATTGGTGTATAAAAAAGTTAAAGATTTCTGGGGGTTAATTTTGTAACCTGCTATATTGCAATATTCATTTATTAAATCTAGTAGTTTAGGGTTTTCTATGTACAATATCATGTCATCTACAAATAATGGCAAGTTTAATTCTTCTTTTCCAATTTAGATGCTTTTTATTTCTTCTTTTCTGATTGCTATGGCTAGTACTTCCAGTATTATGTTGAAAAGGAGTGGTGAGAATGGTGGGCATCCCTGTCCTGTTCCTGGTCTTAGGGGAAATGATGTTAAGCTGTAGATTTGAGTATGATGTTGGTTGTGGATTTGTCATGTAAGGATTTTATTATGTTGAGGTATGATCCCTCTCTTTCCACTTTGCTAAGAGTTTTTATCAAGAAACTGTTGGATTTTGTCAAACACTTTTTATGCATCAATTGATTTGATTATGTGTTTTTTGTCTCTCAATTTGTTTATGTGATGTATCATGTTTATTTATTTACAGATATTGTATTCTCCTTTGCATGCCTGGAATAAATCACATTTTGTCATGGTGTATGATCCAGTTTGCTAGGAATTTGTTGAGGGTTTTAGCATCTATGTTCATCAGGGATATTGGCCTATAATTCTCTTTCTTTATAGTGTCTTTATCTGCTTTTGGGATTAGGGTAATGCTGGCTTCATAGAAAGAGCTTGAAAGTGTGCAAACCTTTTGAATTTTTTGGAATAGTCTTAGGAGTATAGGATTTAGTTCTTCTCTGAATGGTAAAAAAAACCCTATGGAGCCATCTGGCCCATGGCTTTTATTTTCCTGGAAGATTTTTGATTACTGTTTCAATTTTATCTGTATTTATTGGCCTATTCAGGTTTTTTGATTATTCCTGATTGAGTTTTGGAAGCTTGTATTTTTTCTAGAAAAAATGTCCATTTCGTCAAGGTTGTCCAATCTTTTCTGGAGTAGAGTTGTTGATAGAATTTATTTATTTTTTTAAATTCTTTGTATGTCTTTGGGATTGGTTGTTACTTCACCTCTTTCATTTCTGATTTTGTTTATTTAGGTCTTCTCTCTTTGTTTAATGGTGAGCCTGGTTAGAGTTTCATCAATCTTGTTTATCTTTTCAAAAACCAGCTCTTAATTTTATCGAAAAAATATTATATATATAATCTATGTCTTTGTCTCTGTTATTTATTTTTTGCTCTGATGTATATTATTTCCTTCCTACTGCTTATTCTTGGCTTTTCTTGTTGCTCTTTCTAATTCTTTTAAGTTACAGAGGTAAATAACTTATTACCATTTTTTCTTGTTTTTTTGAGGTAAGCCTGTAGAGCTATGAAACTTCCCTCTCAGGCCTGCTTTCACTATGTCCCATAGATTTTTGGATTGTTATATTTTCATTGTCATTTGTTTCCAGGATGTTTTTTATTTCTTCTATGATCCTTTTGGTAACCTAATCATTGTTCACTAGCATTCTATCTAGCCTCCTAGTGTTTGATTTTTTAAAAATTGTTTTTATGTAGTTGATTTTAAATTTTATGCCATTGTGAGCTGAGAAGAGGCTTGACATGATTTCTATATTATTGAATTTGAAGAGACTTTGCCTGTGTTCTAATATGTAGTCTTTCTTTGAAAATGTCTCATGTGCACTAGAGAAGAATGCATATTTTATGGCTTTGGTGTGAAATGTTCTGAATATGTCAATTAAGACCATATGATATAGTAGGTCATTTAGGATTGCTGTTTCTTTGCTGATTTTTTGTCTATAGCAGTGGTTGGCAAACTCATTAGTCAACAGAGCCAAATATCAACAGTACAACAATTAGAATTTCTTTTGAGAACCAAATTTTTTAAACTTAAACTTCTTCTAATGCCACTTCTTCAAAATAGACTTGCTCAGGCTATTGTATTTTATGGAAGAGCCACACTCAAGGGGCCAAAGTGTACATGCGGCTCGCAAGTGCAATTTGCTGACCACTGGTCTAGAGGCTTTATCCAGTAATGTCAATGGGGTGCTAAAATCCCCTACTATAATTGTATTGCTTTCAATCTCTCCCTTGATATTTATCAAAAGTTTATTTATGTATTTGGGTGCTCCTGCATTGGGTGCATATATGTTAACCAGAGTTATATCCTCCTGTTGTATTGATCCCTTTAGTATTATGAAGTGGCCCTTATTATCTCTTGTTATGACCTTCACCTAGAGGTATATTTTTTGAGACTTAAGGATTGCTACCTCAGCTTTTTCCCATTTCCATTTGCCTGAAAAATATTTTTCCATCCTTTCACTTTCATCTGTGTAAGTCCTTGTTTTGAGATGGGACTTTTATAGACAGCATTTATATGGATCGTGTTTCTTATCCATTCAGCCACTCTATGTCTTTTGATTGGAACATTTAGTCCATTTACATTTAAGGTTATTATTGATAGATACTTGTTTGTTGCCATTTTTATTCTGTGGGCCTGTGTTCCTTCTACCCTTTCTATTTCTTATTTTTAGCATTTCTTGCATTGCTGACTTGGTAGTGATAAACTCCTTTAGCCATTTTTTGTCTGGGAAACTCTTGATTTCCTCTTCAATTTTGAATGATAGCATTGCTGGATAGAGTGTTCTTGGATTTAGCCCCTTATTTTGCATCACTTTGTATATTTCATTCCATTCCCTTCTGGCCTGATGTGTTTCTGTTGAGAAATTATTTAATAATTTAATGGAAGATCATTTGTAGGTAACTCTGCCTCTCTCTTGCAGTCTTTAAGATTCATTCTTTGTCATTAATGTTTGCTATTGCAATTATGATGTGTCTTGCTGTGGATCTTTTTGGTTTTATCTTGTTTGGGACTCTGTGCTTGTGTGACCTCTTCTTCCCAATTCAGGGAAGTTTTTTCTTGTTATTTCTTCAAATAGGTTTTATAAACCTTGCTCATCTTCTTGTCTTTCTGGAACCTCTATTATATATATCTTTTTGTTTCATGTTGCCCCAAAGCTCCTCCTACTTTCTAATTTATTTTCTCCAATGTCTGTTTTGGTTGTGTTTTCAGTCCTATCTTCTAACTCACTAATTTGGTCCTCTGCTTCTTCTAGTCTACTGTTGAAACCATCCATTGTGGTTTTTATTGTAGCAATGTTATTTTTGATTTCCTCTTAATTCTTACATAAGTTGTGGATTTTCTTAGTCATACAATTTATGAATTGTATGACACTCTGAATTCTTTTTCTGACATATTTCATGTCTCTGTTTCATTTAGTACTTTTTCTGGAGAGTTCTTTCCTTGGGAGGTTGTTTCTTTGTCTTCCCATTTTTGCTGTCTCTTTCTGGCCTTGGGCATCCTACTTTTGGTTTGAGAGATTGAAGATACTATCAGGGCAATGGTCTGGAAATTGTTAGGCCAGTGGCTGTTTCTGCCTTGAGTTTAATGTCTTTATTGTCTTTGCTCTGAGTTTTATCCCCTTCTCCCTCAGAACTGGTCCCTCAGTTGTCTGCTTCAGATACTTGAGATGGTGGGGGTGCATGCACAGTTCCTCTGATGTGTGATTCCCTTTGATTACCTACCGCCCTGTGGCATGCAATTTATTTTGTGGCTACAGCACCTGTGGCTGGGTGGCACTCTAGGTCCCTCTGGCAGCACACTCCTGTGGACCCTGATTGGGCACACCAGCTAGCTTTGGGTTGCTCTGTTAGCGCTCCCCTGTTTCATGGAGTGAGATGTGCATTCGTTTGTTTCAGATGGCCCAGCAGGACTCTTCTAGCAGCTAGGTTGGAGTAGGTGCAAGTTTCTCTGGGTTATACAGTCAGAGCTCCACTGTGGCCTGAATGGAGCACATGCTGTGATTCTCCAGGTTATCCCAGCAGCAAAACCCTGTGCTTTCGTTGGGGTGGGTGCAGGTTGCTCTGGGTTGCACAGTCCTCACTTTCTTGTAGCCTGGAGTGTGATGTATCCTGGGTTTCTCCAGTTTTCTCCTCATCACTGTGGAGCAGGGGAATGTTGCCCTGGGTCACTGAGTCTGTGCTCCTCAGTGGGGCAAAGTGAGGTGTGGTTGAGTTGCTCCACATGGCCCTGGTAGGACTGTCCTGGGGGCCAGAGAGGAGCATCATGGGTTTTCTGGGTCACACCCTCAGAGCTCCCCTATGGCCTGGAGTAGGGCATAATGTGTGTTACCCTGGGTTGCTCTGATAGAAGGTCTAGGGACTTGAGGTCAAGCTAGAGCTTTGTGGCTCTGGATCAGGCTACCAGCACAGTTCTGGGGTCCAGGGTGGGATTAAGGAATAGGGTTCACCCTGGCTTGCACTCAGGGTTCTTGGAGCTGGATCTTAGGACATGGAGTCCCTATGAGCTGGTTAAGAACCTTGGTGTGGGAGCTCACTCTGGTGACATATACTCCCTGTAGACATCTGGGAGCCTGCTAGGAGGTAATGTGCTACTCACTGCCTGGGCACAGTGGTGGTCCATGTGGGTTATGGCTGGCAAGCAGCATTCTCTAGCTACCCTTGGCCCTTCCTTATTGAAAAGTGTCTCTTCAACCCTGTCTAATTTGTTAATTCAGGCTGGATGTTCTCCCATTTAGTTGCTTTTCTTGTCTGGCCCAAAGAGAAGGTGCATGCCACTGGTGCCTATTTGGCTACCATTTTCTTCCTTTCTTCTTCAGTGGTAGCAATGTATTTTTATTGTACCTTTTTTTGTTTAAATATACAAATACTAACATAACTATATAGTATTTCCTACAGTGACTTACCACACAGGTTTTTAACCTAGGAGCAATAAGCTACATAATATAACCTACATGTGTAATAGTCTATACCAATTAGATTTGTAAGTGCTCTCTGGCATTTACACAATGATGAAATTGTTTAATAGTGCATTTTTTAAGAACATATGCCTGTTATTAAGCAACACATGACTATATTGATTATACATCACTACCACTTATAAGCCTATTCTTCACCATCTAGACCATTCTTTGCTACAAGATTGTTGTAATCATTAATTTCTTCCTATTCCCAAAGCCTAATATTCAAGCAATCACCAGTACTATTTTTTTTTCAAGAACAGAGAAAGTACTGTTAATCTTTTAGTAGAGAAAATTTAAAATAGGAATAGTGTAAAAGGTTGAGGGAGAAAAGAAAGAAAGGCAATATCTCTTGGATCAATAATGCAGAAGCACAAAGGGAAATGGATTTACAGTCCAGGAACCTAGTGCAGCTGGTTGGAGCCTGCACTTCAAATGAGTCTGACCCTGACATCAGAAGCTAAGCACTCTTGATGGAAAGTTAAAAGTCTACACCACAGATGTCACAGTCTGCTCTACAGCGCAGAAGAAAAATACTTTTTACATTTCCCAGTCTCCTTCTAGTGTCCCTCATTAGAACAGAGCCAGAAGCCAGTTGGCAAAGAGCTTAAAAAAATGTAGTTTGTAGTATATTAGCCCTTTCAAGTAACAGAAAAGAGATAAAGTGGTTTGGAGAACTTGGGCAAGCAGAGTCTAGATTGTTTGGAAAAGTTGGGGGAGTGAAAAAATGGAACATGTCACTCAGATCATTATAGAGAAAAATAGTACTCTGCACTCCCTCCCAGGCATGTAGTTTTACAGAATGTCTAGGATGAGAGAGGAGAAAGGAGGCAAATTACCTATACAATTAGTTACTCATAGTTACTCATAGTTATTCATATATCTTCTTACAATTCCATCACTTTTTTCTCCATATTCAAGATTGCATGCAATAACAATAAGGCAACCTGTTTCCATTTATACAACCATCACTTATATAAGACAATATCATTTACTTTGAAAGAGGATACATTAAAAGTGTATCTTTTACTATTTTAATTTTTTACCATTACTAATAATTTCTCTTTAATGCCATCTGAATAATTTGTAACCCAAATTTGTAAAGATTACTCACACACACTACCTCTAAGAAAACAAAACAAAACAAACAAATAAAATAGGGGAAGGGAGAGGAAGGAATAACTGGTTGATGTATGTTTCTGTTACCACAGTACCCATTTCTGAACTCATCCTGGAGGCATAGGAAGTATTTGTTGCTTCATTCTTCCATTTTCTATTCATATTGTTTCTGCCCTCAGCTACTACTTTAGCTGGTAGAGAGACAAAACGTCCAATTCTAAAGACTATGTCATTAGCAAAATTTGCATGGCAGTACTGGACTATAAAAATAACTAAAAGCTGAACTTAAAAAAATTAATTAAAATGTATTAATTAAAAATATTTGCAAAAATTTAAATAAAAAATATCAAGGTCACAGAATATGTGTAACTTCCCAAGTAGATGTGTAAGTTTGAAAAGTAATTATTTTATGAACTTTAAATTTTTGTCAGGAAATTATAAACTCTTACTTTTGATTATAAATACTCACATAATTAAAAATAACTTAAAATTGATATGCATTTAATATGCTGTAATTCAAAACATTAGAAAAATTAAATGTTTTAGTTCCTTGTGAAGCATCACCAAAAATGATTTGAACAGTGCTTGCCTTCTTCTTCATGTCCTATAACTTACAGTATGAAGTAAGTATCTTTTCCATACCTTGGGGAATTGTCATGCTCTTTTTTGAGCTTGTACCAGCTTCCAAAATTTTATAATTTCACTTTTAATGTCATGAAATGTCTATGAAAACCCCTTTAAGTGGAATCTCCCTAGGGATCCCATTATCCTTTTTATCACTGTCTTCATTTATATCAATGACTTCACCTTCACTAGACTAGGTTCCACATATTTAGCTTCTCCAATGGTAGCAATGTCAGCATTAACTATTATTCCATAACTTCTTTTATGTTTCACTCAAATTTTAGTTCCAGTAATGCAGTTTTAATTACCTGGTGCACTTTGATTTTTGTGGGGCAATTCCCTCTTTTAATTATCTTCTCCCCTTCCCCAGTGGTTACATAGGTTTACCACTGACACACAAAGAGATAAATAACAGAGATATTTTCTTTCCTGTGTGAACATGAACAAAAATAACAGATATACAGTGACCAATCACCAACGGACTTTGAAAAAAGTGATGATATGATTGGTCATTGATCATGATTCACATGTTATTTACAGAGTGATTTGTGGAGTGCAGAACTGGCAGTGATGCTCCTATTTATTTTATTCAGTTACTCAAAGTTCATGCACCCTGGTATTTGGAATTTGAGTTGTGTTTTTGGAAACTAGTACTTCACTAAATCATAGCAACCAAAATTTGTGTATATCAGAATCATGAGAGTGAGGACTGTTTATACATATTGCTTTTACCTGATAATGAAATGCTGCTGCTAATCTGATATTTAGGGCTTTCCAGATCAGATAACATCTATTTCATAAAGAACAGTCCAATTTCCAGAATTTTAAATCCCAGTCAATGTCAAATGGTAAGCCAATATCTGTTTGTATACCTAGAAGAGTTATCTGTAGAGTTTTGTTCAAAACCCTGGAGTCCTGCGATACTGAGACTTGCCAGAGGCTCTTTGCAAATCCCCTCAAATCTTTCAGTTTGCTTTCTCTTCCGTAACTCTCCAAGCTGGCATGTTTTCCATATGCTGACAACCTTAGTCCTGAATTTTTATGATTTCATATCTCTAGAGAAGAGTTAGCTTCCTAAAGATGTTCCCTGACTCTCATTTTTTTCAACTGCTTTGATTATGACATAGTGACATTTATAGGAAGAACACCTGACCATGTAGCTCCTCTGCTTAAAAATCTGTCAATATTTTCTTAAAAATTTTAAGACAAAGCCAAGACTCCTTGGGAATAAAGGGTTTCATGATATGGTGTCCATTTAATGTTCAGCCCCTTCTATTAGATTTTGTTATACATTCATTCTGAGCAATTGTGGGTTCCTAAACAAACTCTGGTTTTCTTACTCCTGTTCTTTACACATGGTGCTTTCACTGCTTAAACCTTTCACTTTACCTGAACAACTGTTGGTTGCTCACAGAATAATCCTAATGCTATATCTTTGGGAATGTCTTACATCACACATCAAGTCTGAATAATTTTTACATCCCTACTCATGGGCTATCACTATTTAAAAATTTTATGACATTGTGTTGTGCTTTATTTCAATTGAGAACTTTTATGACATTGTATTGTGCTTTATTACAACTATTGTGTTGTGTGTCCCACTGCTCTTTGATAACAGACAATATGTTTATATTGTGTCACTAAGGTTTAGTATAAGAAGGCACATGTTCTCCTTTGAATATTTTTTCCTAATCTTCTATGACAATATTCTTTTAGTCTCCTCTTGTCTTCAGTTACTGCCCTGCATCATTCTAAGTCTCTGGATTTTCTCTTATATTGATTTCATTGCATTGATTTTGCTGAAGTTATGACCAAAGCTCTCCTATTTTTATTTACATGTTCTATTTTAGTTATCTTATTAAATTATTATGGCTTTATATATTATCTTTAAATAGCTAATGCTGCCATTGCTGCCATCTGAATCCATATTTTTACTCCAAATACTTTTTTTAAATGCTTTTATTGACTTCAGAGAGAGATGAAGAGAAAGGGAGAGGAAGAGATAAATGTTGAGAGTAATATTAATTGGTTGTCTCTCATAAATACACCCTGACTGAGGACTAAATCCATAACCTAGATATGTACCCTTACCTGGAATCAAACCCACAATATGTTGGTGTATAGGACAACACTCCAACCAACTGAGCCACATTGGCCAGTGCACTCCAGACACCTTCAAATATCCTAGGTGGCATTTACTATTGTTTATTTGAGATCTTTATTTTAATGTTCTAAAATATTAATTACAGAAAAAATAAATACATCTGTTTCCCACAACATATTTCTCTTTTTTATCTTTTAAGTAATAGCATTATCACCCATTTAATTTTAGAGCCATTCATTCTTTATAAATTTAGTTAAATTTTATTCAAAACCAAAAATTGAGAGCAATCTATTTCCTAGGCAGCATGCCAAATTATAGGGAAAAAAAGCAGAAAAACACAAATATTCTTACCCTTAATATGTCAGAAGAACAGTGGCAAAAGTGCTATAATAGAGAAATGTTTTCCTTTGAAAGCAATACTCAGTTCTGTATTATTGGGGCCACAGGGTCATCAACATCTATAGAAAAGAGATACAACTTGAATGTTGAGTTTCCAAGTGATACAAAAGCATATCTTTAAAAAAGAGGCTATGGAAAAATATTTTACTTTGCTTGATCTCCCTAAAAAAACAGATGTCTAAATCCTTTCAATTGTATCCCTGAAACTTTAGCAAAATTCATCATCTGTGCTCTTATAGGGACCTCAAGAGCACATCATCTTATCTCTTAATTTCTGGTTTTGCTCCTTCTCCTCTATCTTGATATTTATAGAAATAACTTAAGAATAAAGCAGGTTATGGCATTTGATTCCATAAGAATAGCCTTTAACTCCTATTTTCTACAAGGTTAATGCAAGTTGTTTACCTTATATGGACCTTTATATGTAGCATTATACCTTTTCTTCTCTTATATCCCCACCAAAACACATTTAAAACCACGAACCAAGATCTCAATGTATGTTCATAGGCGTAATGAGTAACTTCCTAACAAAACTAGTTAATGAGTAATAAGTGAACTATTCACTATGTGACATGGGGGATGCATCTCTCTCTGTCTCTTCCTCTCCTTCTTATCTATCTAATCTTTTAATTATATATTCTTATAACTGTTTTTTCTTTAAGATTTAATTGAATACTTATGTACTGTATGAGTTCATTCACCCAACAAACCATGATAGATTATTTTTTTATTTCCTTCTCATAGTTAAATATACTTTCATCTGTACTATAATTGTACATTTACTTAACATTTTTTTATACATTCATTTAGCTCTTTAGATAAGAACATTTCTTAACATACTGTAATACCTAATTTATTATTTGTGTTCTACTAATATTTATAAACTAAAGAAATAAAGCTTCAATCTAAACTCCTTTTAGGGAACAGCAATACATTTTCATGTAATAATTAGGTTTTTGAAACATAAGGCATTTGACTTACTAAAAAAAGTTAAAGACACATTACAATATATGCCAAGAAAGAATTTGCCTTAAGAAAATTGGCTATTGATCAAACTAGGGAATAGTATCTAAAATATTTGTCCACTCCTGATACACAATTTTCTTCTATATTTCCAATTGTTATGATGGACAGTGACATGCAAGGCACATTAAAACAAATAAACAAAAGGAAGCTCTATATCTAAGTGTTTTCAAATGTGTCCTGAGTTACAATGGATACAGTGATTTGGAAGGAGAAGTGATTCTTTCCACATTTCCACAGGGAGCTAGAGAGGTCAGGAGATTCCATAAATTCTATCCTGTCTCTTTGAATAGTTGGTGAAAGTGAATAACTGTTTGCTGGAAGGAAATTCCAGTTGGTTATAATTATGCAAGAAGTTCATCAGAAGGCTGATGGATCTTGGGGCTTCAGCAGGGCTGAATTTCTGCATATTATTGCCTGCTGCTGGACAGCTGAAGACAGTTTCCCCAACCTAATAGTCATTTATTGTTTACTGAACCTTACCCTTGAGATACATACATATATACATATGTACACACACACACACACACACACACACACACACACACACACACACACATTTTGCTAAAGGGCAAAATGTGGTAATTAAAAGCCATCGGTCCACACATTCGGGGAGCCCACTTCACTAGAAAGTGGAGTCTTCCCTGGCTCCTCCATGCCTCCCAATTTTTTATTTCTTATCTAGTCTCTCTAGTATATCCATTTACGTTTGTGGGAACCTCTTTCCACGTCCCGCGTGGTTCAGGGTTCCTGGGTCAGGGTTCGGGTTCTGAAGGAGGCGGCACGCAAATGAAATGAGAGACTAGAAAACATTAATTTGGTGATATTGGGGGGCCAGGCGGGAGCCTTCCTCTAGTGGGAAGGACTGCCATTTGCTCTGGCATTTTTCTCCCTTTTATTAAGGCTTTGGGACACACCCCTAGCCTTTAGGCAGGAAATAACAGAAATTAACATGATACAAACAGATAGTTTCAACTAAACAATGAGTGATCAGCTCTGATCTTTCAGAGCAATTAAGGTTTGCCAGCCTTCTGGCCTTCCATTTACATGCACCTAGTGAGAACAATTACATCCACCTAGTGAGAACAATATTTGGTCTCCAACAATGTTGCATCTCCTTTTCCAGATTCCTGAACGCTTGCAGTGAAAGGACTGTGGCACCTGGTTATGGATAGAATAAGAAGTATTTATTCCACAGCTGCCCCTACTTTCTGCAGGGGTAGAACCATCATTGTTTGTTTTGTAAGAACAATTGGAGGAATATTATGAATGTTCTGGTACATTACTCACCCACTTAATACATTGTGCTTTCCCTTCCACATGATTGTATCAAAGAAAATCGTTTAAAATATGGTCTGAATTCTTATGTTACTTTCTCCCTGTCAGTAATCTTCACAAGCTGCTTCAGCTGAACAAGGACCTCATTGTGAGGTAAACCACAGGGACATTTTCCTTAAAGAGTGCCATCTTATAATGTTTCTATTGACATCTTAGGTCATTTCTCTGTAGAACCATCAATCTACACAAGTCCAGATTTCCATGCCTACAATACTGATTTTATTATGGCAGAATAACTGCCTATGTTAGGTAGATTTTATTTCTTACAACTTAATTTTAAATTCCATATATTAATTATTACTTAGGATAATAATAAAATAAAGTTTGTTAGAATAATATACTTTGACACATATTGAATGAAAACAGGGACACTGAATTAATTAAATTGTACTTCATTTTCTTATTAGAATTAATTGTAAATAGAATTTACATTCATATTGGAAGAGCCATTCATTCTTAAATTTAGTAACTTTTTTGGCCTTAAGTGCGTTCATTTACAGCTACAAAGGTACCTCCATGAATATTGTAGAATAGAATATCCCTTTTAGCAGAATGGACTCTCGTCAGTTTAAGCAGGCAATTGATTTGAATGACATTTTTAGTGACCATTTGCTTTTCAGCAAGCTAATTAAATCAATAAAAAATCAATGAACATGTTCTGTGAACATGGATTATAGGAAAGAATGCAGTCATTAAGAGAAGAAACACATTTACTATAATGAGCCGTAATATATTTTAATATATTAATTTATCCATTTTACTAGCAATACACTCTTAATCAGACTATGAAAAGGCTATTGAATTAGTCAATTAAAGAGCAGAGAAAGGCTGCAAATGAATTAAAATAGCAAAACTATCCTGATTATTTATAGACATAAACCCATTGTCTTACATAGATATTATATAATTTCTTATCATTAATTATACTTCTTTTAGTCAATGCCTAATTCGAAATTATTTAATGAGTGACTAGTGCTTGCAAGTACTCTATTGTGTATTGTAGGGTACACAATTACTAATGAAAAAGCTATTTGGAAGAAACTCTATTTTGGAGAGTAACATGTTTATATCCTAAAAGCAAAGAACATTTTGCATTGTAAATTGGGAGATGACCTTTCTCTACCATTATTTTATAACTTTTTCCAAATCTTTATAGACACAAGAATAAAAATAGGCTAATTATTTTTAGGAGTCATAAACATCTGTTCCCAGTATAAAAGTCCAGTCCTAATATTTATCAAGATCTAAGAGCGTTTAATACAAATTACAATATTAGCACAGAGAGTGACCTTGTATTTCTATTACTCATATTTTCTTTTTTGTCTGTACAGGAGTTGAACCTAGTCCAAATAAGCACAAACATGTAAATGTGTGCATGACAAAGAAACTGTGTTAATCTTTTAACACAGTTATCCATTTTGTGAGCATAGTCTTTCTCATGCTATGTCTTTGAGTAGATATATAATGCAGTTAACACGGTATTGATAAACAGATTACTTCTTAAGTAGACTTCCCTATTTAATTTGTGTTACTTATTGCATTCTCTTCTTCCTTGAATTTCATGTTTGTTTGATTTCTAACACTTCATTGACACTCAATATATTTTACAGTACTTTATAATTAAATAATCACTAGTTATTAGCTATGTGCTTGATAGAAACATATTTAAGTGATATCCCTAGGTTTTAGGCACCTACAATACAACTATCCTTCTAGACATCTGACATGTATTTCTAGCACTGATTTAAATTTGTTGATTATTATTTCCCAGGGGTGTTGACCCATGTTTCTATGTAGTACCATTCTTGGAGAATTGGCTTGAGGTGTGATTAAGCCATGAGGAATATATTTGTCCCTCAGAATAAGACTGATGTAAAACTAAATGATAATTTTCCAGGTCTTATTCTCTCTAGGACTCAAGAAACAGTCCAGAATACACTGCCATTGTAAAACATCATCCAAGCCAAGCAAGACACATATTCCTATCATTAAGGACTCCACATCTAGAACTAGAGAGAAGTCCTCAGGCCTTCACCTAAATGAGAATTCTTTTTTTGTGGATAGAGAAAAAGGAGAGGAAAATTTACATTCTTCCGTAAGGATAGAATACTTCACTTAAATTTTTCTACATGGAATTTCTGCTCTTGCACCAGAAAATACTTAGGAAAAAAGCATACATTCCCTTAGAAGAGAAGATTACACCTTTGAAATCTTATACTTATATCTTCATAACACCATGTTTCTAATCCTTGGCACTCTTTTTATGTTTAAACATGGGGGAATAAGAAGCGAATCTCAGTGCCTTAAGAATGTATATGATTTTATTTTAGATGTTTCCCTAAAACCACCTGAAATTTATCAGGACATTACTAAAATTAAGTATGTCCTCAGAACACATTAAATACTTGGTCAAGCTTTGCTGACATGGCTCAGTGGTTGAGTGTCAACCTATGAACCAGGAGGTCATGGTTTGATTCCTGGTCAGGGCACATACCGGGTTTATGGGCATGATCTCCATTGTGGAGCATGCAGGAGGCAGCTGATCAGTGATTCTCTCTCATCATTGATGTTTCTATCTCTCTCTTCCTTCTGAAATCAATATATATATATATATACTACCTAACTAACAAACTTTTTGGTCAAGAATGTACATTGTGGTCTAATTTTCTTTTCAAGATATGCATAGCTCAAGCCATATGCGCCAGAATTTGCAATGTACATCTTAAAATAATTTGATCTATAATATGCAGTTTCAGTAATATAAAATATGCAAAATATTTTCCTCATCTTAAATTTTAAAAATAGCAAGACAACTTATTATTTTAAAGAAAATAAAGTCCCTGATTTAAAAAAAAAATCTTTTTAATTTTTTTGTTTTGCTTATTAAATGAATAATCCTGAATTTACTTTTTGAGGTGCATATATTTTGAATCCCCAAATTGCCAAAGATATTACAAAAAAGGAAAATCTCCTTAAGTATTGATGTGAAACTCCTAAACAAATATGTCCACTACATATTAAGAATGTAAAATTGCCTTTACATTAGCCAATGATTTCAAGATAATTTACTATACTAATAAAATAATGGAAAAAATTCATATGACTATTTTAATGGATACAGAAAAATTAATATAAATTTATACTTTTTATAATAGAAATGTTAGCAAAAGAGGAATAGGAGAGAACTTCCTTAACTTAGTATAGAATAATTACTTAACATTAAGTGTGAAACACAATAAACATAAGTCATAGGTTTTTTTTTGAAATAAGGCTTTCTTTTGAGTTCATTTATGCTATCATCATATATATTTAATATCTTATCATAATTTCTAGCAAGTTTGATAAGCTAACATAAATAAATACAGTCTATATATTATAAAGGGAGAAATAAATATCAATTTTAATAATTAACATGCTTTTTGTATCTATAAAACCTAATAGAATACAGATTAACTGTTGTAATTAGAGAATTAAAAAGTTTCTTATAAACCAATAAATGATATTTTTATTTAAAAATAGAATTTGAAATTTATAAAATAAATGCAACTTAAAATATCAAAATTAAAAACAGATTAAAACCAACAGTTTTATATATTTATTATATACCTATAACAATCAATATAGAGACAATTTCAAAATAAATCCAAATAATGGAAGAGTATATTATGTTTCTGGATTCAAAGATTAGATATTAAAATTATGCCAGGTTTACTCAAATTTTCTGAATACTCCAATTAATATCCTAACCAATTTTTGGCAAAAATTGACAGTGTTATCTTAAATTCATATATCTATGTATAGGTCAAAGAACAGTCAAGACAATTCTGGAAAAAAAAATTTGGAGAAATTAGCAGATATCAAGACTTAAAATTAGCTACATAAATTTTAACAAGTATACTATTTCATTTTATCTTCAATTTTGGGTTATTATTTATAACTGTGTTCCCTAGGATTTAACTTTGAATCCTTAAATAATTATATTCTACCTTTACCTAATATAACACTATACTTCTTTATGCCTACCCCAAGAAACTTATAACCTTGTACCTCCAGTTCCTACCTCTAATATTTTGTTCCATTGTTGTCACATATTTTACTGTTATACTATAAACACCATGTATGGTTAATATGTATTTTTGCTTTTTACATTAATTTTTAAAGTAACTGAAATAAGAAATAAGTATTTTAAATATTGCTTCATATTCACCATTTTTGGAAATTTTTACTTATTTTTGAGATCTAAGTTTCTGTCTGGTATATGTTTCTTTTTGCTTGAAGACATTTCTTTTTTGTAAATATATTTTTATTTTAGAGAGTAAGGGAGTCATCAATGATTGACTGACTCCTGCACGCCCCCAACTGGGGATAAAGTCCACAACTCAGGCATGCACCCTTGATGGGAATTGAACCTGGGACTCTGTAGTCCACAGGTTGACTATCCACTGAGCTAAACCACCTAGAGCTTGAAGACATTTCTTTAAAATTTATTGTAGAACACAAATGGAACATATTGGAAAATAGATTCACTCAGGTTTTTTTATTTATTTATTTTGTCTTGAAAAAAATTGATTTATTCACCTTCATTTTTAGAAGGTATTTTTTGCTAATTGTTTCTAATTATTTTCTGATTCTTTAAAGCTGTCACCCTGTTATCTTCATCTATTCCTTAAGGACAATAACTTTTGCTGTCCATTTTTAGCACCAGAAGAATTTTCAGTTGTAAGGATGATGGCTTTGGGGCCGGCTTATCCCTTAAGTAAATCAGTGGTCTCCACTTACCTTCAGAAAGGCACTGTCAAGGGAAGCCTTGTCCAACCTCTTACCTGTACCCAATATCTTTTATGACTTTGGCAAGGTCTGTGGAGAATGTTTCTCATATGTCTGTGGTTCCCACAGTTTCTATATTCTCATTCTAGACCAACTTAACCGTTAGCAATTTGTAAAAAAAAAAAAATGCATTTTTTTTTGCACCCTCTTTTAAGATTTCTGGCATGTTTTACTCTCTCTCATCGGAAGGTCTTATATTTAGGGGCACTTGGTTGCCTTAGAATCTCAGCCATCTCAGCCTTTATTGTTAGATCCAGAGTGATTCTGTTTCTAGCAACCTACATCCTCGGCAAGAAAAGGGTCTCTCTCAATCAGTTTCTTGAACAATCATGAACAATACACAGATCTTAAAGTCTACTACCTATAAATGCTTTACTATCTTCTTAGTTTATTGCTATCATTTTTAGGTTGTTGTATCTATCTTTTCCTGAGTCCAAAAGTTAGAGGTTTTTATTGCTACATGTGATTGACTTTTTAAAAATAGTTTTCCTGAAAAGAATGTTTGTCACTTTGTTTGCTTACTATTTTTCTTACATATCAGATCATCTTTTTTGGGCCCATTAAAGCACGTCTCATTCATTTGTTGACAGTGAATAAAGATGATGTTTGCTTGAAATTTATGTTTTTATTCATAAATTTAGAAATACAGATTCACTAGCACATAACTCAAGATTTAACCAGACATTAAAGATATTCCACTGAACCCTAACCAGTTTATCTCAGTGGACAGATCATTGGCCTGCAGACTCAAGGGTCCCAGGTTCAATTCTAGTTAAAGGCATGTACCTTGGTTGCAGGCACATCCCCAGTAGGGGCTGTGCAGGAGGCAGCTGATAGATGTTTCTCTCTCATCCATGTTTCTAACTCTCTCTTCCTCTCCGTTCCTCTCTGTAAAAATTCAATAAAATAATCAATAAAATATATTTTAAAAAAAGATATTCCACTGATTTTTGGCTTCTATTTACATCAAGAAGTTGAATTTCAGTGTAAACATTTTAATTGTAAACAATTTATTTTTTATTTCTTACTCTATGTATTTAACTTTTTCTGCAGTTTTACTACTCTATATCAAAATATTAATTTCTTTGTATTTCTGTATAATCTTATTCTGAATGACAAAAGATGCTTTATATAAGAAACCATGACTTCCACCAATTCTGCAATTGGTCTGTTACGTTTTTAACCACTTCTTTAATTGTGTTTTGATAAGTATAATTTTAATTTGCCAATGAGTTTTATGACTATACATATATGAGAAAAATGAGCCTCTTTATTTAATTCTTACATTTTTGTCATAGTTTTGTATTCACAATGCAAAGGAAAGAAAAAAAATCATATATTGCAAAATAAAGTGACACCTGAAGTAAGAAAAAAATATACTTCTTTTGCTGATGGTAGGTCACTTTCAGGCTATATTTCTATATCTGAGGGTATAGAGTTTCAGGAGTTGAGATAGACTGAGAATTTTCTTTCCTCTGAGACAATAAAAAACAAATCCTAAGCTAAGCCGAGAAGAAAACTCATTATTCATAGCATAGTGTCGTTCACCCTGTAGGCTTTCAACAATATAATTGATGATGATAATGATGTGACAGTCTTATGTGTACATCTCTTTGAGGCCTTGACATTGTAACTTTCATTATCCCACCTACATCTAACAAAATAAACTACAAAGTCAGTCAATATAAATTAGAATATCAGGTGGTAAAATGATGTTAGATTTCAAAATAATAATTCTGGATTCCTCTGTTATTCGAAGTCACTTCCAGTGACAGCTTTTCTCTTTATTATTCCTTTACAGAAACCATCCCTGATTGCCATGAGCTCAGTATCCAATTTTTGTGACAGGCATTTGAGAATTATGGCACCAGCATTTACCCTCTTGTTCACGTCAAACTGTTCCTTCTGTTCTTGAAATAATTCAGAAGATATGATATTTGAGCAATACAGGCTTAAAGGACATAGGCAATTTATACTGATGTCAATGATAGTGGCATTTTGTTTTTTGAAAAAAAAAAGGCCTGACCCTTTAAACCATCTCTAAGGCCAATGTAGACACTTTTTTAAAGGCAAATGACAAGGAAATGACTCAGAGAATCAAGGAATTTAAAAACTCACAGGGATCCTGAGATTTCTTTCCAGGTTTTTCATTTTATGTGTTAAGAACCTAAGTCTATATGAAAATTTAATTTGCTCAAAGGCACATATTTATTTAGTTGCTATATAATTGATTTATTAATCAATTAATACATAATTTTTTTACCAATATTCCTTTTCTTTGCACAAAACAATTTTGCGTGAAGTTGTTCAATACAGACAATATCATAAAATAAGATATCTTTAAAAAGTAGAAATATATTATCTAGCTTATTGATTCCAACAGCCTAATTTGTCCAGTGATAGGTATAAAGCATGTCTGGGGCTTTTTTTTTCACATTTTGACTCCTATTCAAAAATTTCTCTCTGTTTTTCATGGACCTTACAGGGAAATATAACAATAGATCAAGATCTTAGAAAACTTTCTCACTCATCTCAATTTGCCTGCATTAGTTTTTGAAAGATTAAACAAATTCTTGATTAAAAAAATATGTTATTCTGGTTTTATTCTGTCTTATTTTTGCAATTTTAGTATTTCCTTTAGAACTATTATCCCTATTTTTGCTTTAATCTGTGTCTTACACATGATAAGTTTCTACATTTTATGGAAAATATCACTCTTTCACATTAAAAACAAATTGTTCATGATACTAATCTTAGTTATATTTTAATTTAGAAGAAAGACTAGATGAAGGAAACTTTTATTCAAAAACTTCAGATGCTAGTGTCAGAAGGCTACTGGCTAATTTGTTAATCTAATACAGAGTCATATGGTGTGTATGGTTGTAACCTTTGCCTCACATCACTACTGAATAATAACCAAACTTCAAAAGTGATCAAGATTGTATCCTTGAAAATCTTGCTGTTTTAGGTTTCTGATGTATTACTTGCTGGAGCAATTGATAACATACTTATTGCTTGCTCCCCTTCACCTTTTAAATTTAGTAGACACTAATTTAGATTTTACTAAAAGCCTGACATTTTTTCCAAGTACTTTATTAATATTACTATGTACTCTTTATTAAAAAAATCTTTTGCTCTAGGTGCTATTATTAACCCCATTACATAAATGAGGAAAATGAGGTTAAAGACATACATGAGAATATAAAGCCCAATATCTATTAACCCTTTTTGAGGTTATAAAGATGGCCAAAAGATATATGAAAATGTCACTAATTATCAGAGATGTAAATTAAACCCACATCTATCAATATGGCTATTTACACTAATAAAAGAACATGATGCAAAATTGACCATACCTTCATGATGCCCAGCAGCCAATCAGGAGTGAGTATACAAATTAACCCAACCAAGATGGTGGGTTAATTTGCATATGCAGACTCTGAGAAGTGAGATACAGGAGCCTCTGGGCAGTATGGGAAGGTGGAAAGGTAAAGAATAGGCAGCTTCAGCCAGAGTGAAGGTGGTGCAGGCAGCCAGGGTAAGGAAGGCCCATTCTTGCATGCATTTTCATGCATTTGAACTCTAGTCATTAATAAATCAACAAGTAACAAGAATTGGTGAGGAATCAAAGAAAAGGGAACCCTCATGCACTATTGGTGTGAATGCAGATTGGTGCAGCCACCCTGAAAAGCAGTATGGAATTACCTCAAAGAAATTAAAAATGGAACTGCCTTAGGACCCAGTGATTTCATTTCTGGGAATTTATCAAAAGAAACTCAAAACATTAATTTGAAAGAATGCGTAGAACCCTTATGTTCATTTTAGCATTATTTATAATAGCCAAGATTTGGAAGCAACCCAAGAGCCTATCAGTAATTGATAAAAAAAAGCTGTGGTACATTTACACAATGGAATACTACTCAGTTAAAAAAAAAAGAAGGAAAACTTTCCTTTCACAACAGCATGGATGGACCTAGAGAGTATTATGCTAAGTGAAATAAGCCAGTCAGAGAGATACAAGTACCACGTGATTTCACTTATATGTGGAATCTAAGGAGCAAAATAAACTAACAAAATAAAAACAGACTAATAGATACAGAGAACAACTGACAACCAACAAGGGAAGGGGGTTTTGGGGGCTGGGTAAAAAAGGTGAAGGGATTAAGTAAAAAAACAATACAAAAACTCATAGACAACAGTATGGTGATTATCACAGGGACAGGGGTGGGGAGGAGAAGGGGAGATAAATGATGGAAGGAGACTTGACTTAGCGGTAGTGAACACACTATACAATATACATATACTATATTGTAGAATGGTAAACATGACACCTATACACATTTATTAACCAATGATACCCTCCAAAATTTGATAAATGAAAAAAGTAATTATAACACATAAGCAATATTGTTATCTGTTGGAAAACAAAAGATGACTAACATTTGGCAGTAGTTGCATTTTTGACATATAAAGTTAATTTTAAACTATTTAAATATTTTATGTTGTTAATGTATATATATCCTTTATTTACATTTTAGAATATTTTTTCTTGATTTGTTCTTAAAATTATTCCCTTTTAAAACTGCCAAAAATAGTTAATTATCTATAAAACAGACTTCTGGTTCCAGTAAGAAGATCCTTATGTACTTTTTACTTGAATCATTGAATATTTACCTTTGTAATATGAATAAGAAACACATTAATTTGAGTTTTATATAATGGAAGTCATTAAATATTTATTGAGGTACCATAAATGTACCTTATCAGTAGTTAAATGTTCCTCTTACAAAGGAGATTAGAGAGATAAATGGCTACTTTGCTTTATATTATAAAACTTGTTCATCATTGTCATTAAGGCTGAACTATGAAAAAATAGTAGAAAATGATAAAAAATATATATCTAGAAACCCATTACAAAGATTCAATAGACATTAACAATTTTCCATAATTGCTTAAGATTACTCTTTATTTTTCTGTATGTATATTTATATCATGTTAAAATGTGTCACATAAAAGTAATGCCTGAGAGAAAAACCAAGATGGAGGATAGGTAAACACCTAAACTGTTGTCTCGCACAAGAATTTCAAAACTACAACTAAAAGACAAAACAGACAACATCCAGAACCACAGGAAGACTGGCTGAGTGGGAATTCTACAACTAGAAGGAGAGAGAAAAGCACAATGAGACTTAGAGGAGCTGCAGAAGGCAGAGGTATGGAGGTACATGCGTGGTGAGGTCTGGCAACTGAGTATGTGGCTGGCTTTCTCAATTGGGAGAGCGACAAAAGCTCCTGACTTCTCTGAACTCCAGTTCTGGGCAAGACGCTGAGGATCTAGTCTCATTTGGGGAGAAACTGGAATGTCAGGAAAGAGAAAAGCACACTGAGACTCAGAGGAACTGTGGAAGGCAAAGGTCTGTAGGCATGTGCAGAGAGGGCTGGCAACTGAGTACACTTCTGGCTTTCTCAACTGGGAAGGAGACAAAAGCTCCCAACTGCTCTGAACTCCAGTTCTGGGTGAGATTCTGGGTACCCAGAATCATTCAGGGAGAAACTGATCTGTCTGGCAGTGGGCATAACTCCAGGGTGGCTTTCTCTCAGAGGTGCTTACAGCAATTGCCGTGGGACACCCAGACCCAGGGGGACCTCTTAGGGTGGGACTGACAGGAAACCATTACTGTCTGCTCCACCCAGAGTCTCAGGTGAACCCAATCCAAGCTGAACCCAGGGGCTTTTTCAAGTCTTATCTCATAAGGGTGTGTCCAGCACAGAAGTTCTCCCAGTGTAGACACAGATGATCCTCACCACCAATTGGTCTGGAGGTCAATTCCTCCCAGTGATACCAACAACAATCAAGGCTTAACTACAACAAGACTGTGCACACAGCCCACAAAAGGGTGCACCAGGAGTGTCCACCTCAGGTAACTGCAGAGGCTGAGCCTTTTAGGACACCTACCACACAAAGCCACTCTATCAATGAAGGAAAGCAGGCAAAATGCAGAAAAAAAGAAACAGGTCATAAATGAAAGAAATGGAGGAAAGCAAACAGCTGGATATAGAGTTCAAAACCACAGTTATATGGTTTTTCAAGAATTTTCTAGAAAAGGCTCACAAATTTAGTGACACCATTGAGGATATGAAAAAGGATCAACTAAAAATTAAGCATTCACTCACTGAAATAAAAAAAAAAATTATACAGAGATCCAACAGCAGACTAGAGGATTGCAAGAATCAAGTCTTTGAAATACAAAGAAGCAAAAAATACCCAACCAGAAAAGCAAAAAGAAAAAAGAATCAGAATATTGGAAGATATGCTGTAAGGAGCCTCTTGGACAACTTCAAGCATACCAACATCTGAATTAAAGGGGTTCTAGAAGGAGAGAGAGAGCAAGATACTGAAAATGTATCCGAAAAAATAATGACTGAAAACTTCCCCCACCTGTTTAAAGGAACAGACTTACAAGTCCAGGAAGTACACAGAACCCCAAACAAAAGAAATCCAAAGAGCACCACACAAGACACATCATAATTAAAATGTCAAGTGCAAAAGACAAAGAGAGAATTTTAAAAGTAGCAAGAGAAAAACTAAATGTTTTTGGATACAAGGGAGTATCCATAGGATTGTCAGCTGATTTCTCAACAGAAACTATGCAAGCCAGAAGGGAGTGGCAATAAATATTTAAAGTGATGAATAGCAAGAACCTATAACCAAGATTACTCTACTCAGTAAAGCTATCATTCAGAATTGAAGGACAGATAAAGAGCTTCACAGATAAGAAAAAACTAAAGGAGTTCATCAGCACCAAACCAGTGTTATATGAAATGCTGAAAGGTATTCTTTAAGAAGAGGAAGAAGAAGAAAAGGGTAAAGATAAAAATTATGAACAACAAATACGTATCTATCAACAAGTGAATCTAAAAATCAAGTGAATAAAACATCTGAAGAACAGAATAAACTGGTGAATATAATAGAATCAGGGGCATAGAAAGGGAGTCGACTGACCATTCTTAGGGGTAAGGGGTGTGGGGGGTGTGGGAAGAGACTGGACAAAAATTGTACATGTATGGATGAGGATGGTGGGGGTAAGGGCAGAGGGTGGGGTGGGAACTGGGTGGGGAGGAGCTTTGGAGAGAAAAAAAGAGGAACAATTGTAATAATCTAAACAATAAAGATTTATTTAAAAATTTTTAAAAAATAATAAAAGTAAAGCCTGAGTTTCTGCTCTTTTAAAACCCACCATACCAGGTGTAACCATTGCTGAATTTGCAAGCATCCTTCAGTTTTGTGTCTTTATATATCTAAAAGTCTTCTATTGTTCTGTGTGGGTGTTAAAAAGGTTAAAAACATAGTATTGTATAATACATGTAGAGATTTTCAACTTTTCTACATTTAGTCATCTTTATGATTTTGAGATACTCCTTTCTGTTGTCTTGTTTATTAAATGTAATTATGTATACACAAAATTTTACTTTATTATTAAAGTAGAAGCCTGGTGCATGACATTTGTGCATGGGAGGGAGAGGGGGGTGTCCCTCAGCTCAGCCTGCACCATCTCTAATCTGGGATCCCTCAAGGGATGTTTGACTGCCTGTTTAGGCACGATCCAGGCAGTCAAACATTCCTCTCACAATCCAGGACTGCTGTATTCCTGTCTGATTGCCCCTAACCACTTTTGACTGCCACCCTGATCACCCCCTAACCATTCCCCTGCCAGCCTGATCAATGATTAATTGCTCTCCTGCCAGCCCAACTGCCTCTAAATGCCTCCCCTGCCAGCCTGGTCACCTCCCCAACTTTTCTCCCCTGCAGGCCAGGTCACCTCCAACTGCCCTCCACTACTACCCTGGTCTCCCCCAACTGTCCTCCCCCACAGGCCTGGTTAACCCTAACTGCCCTCCACTGCCGGCCATCTTGTGGTGGCCCTCTCTGTCCACATGGAGGCAGCCATCTTTGACCACATGGAGGTGGCCATCTTGTGTGTTGGAGTGATGGTCAATTTGCATATTACTCTATTACTAGATAGGATCATCTGCGGTATATTTATATTTAAAAGTCTAAGCAACTATTACAACTGGACAACTGGACAACCAAACAACTGTCTGGTAGCTATGATACACACTGACCACCATGGGGGCAGGTGATCAATGCAGGAGCTGCTTCATGGTGGTCTATGCATTCCCACAGGTAACTTCCCATAATCGCTTCCCCAGACCTGTCAGTGTGTTTCCATAGCCAACCTCCTATGGTCCCTCCCTCTGGCCAGCCAGCCCAGATTGGCCCAATCACTGGCCAGGTTGAGCCACCCGATCCATGTATGGATTCATGCACCAGACCTCTAGAATTTTATAATTTTCTTTTTAACCACTGCAAAAACATGCCTTTTAACTAATGTTATAATTGTATCATATTATTTCAATTCAAATTCTTCCTTCAAAGAGTCATCAGAAGAATATCAATTGAAGTTTCAAACACTTGCTGTCTCCTGATGCTGAGTGTCCATCATAATTAGTTTTTGCTACATAGCCATTTACTTTCTAAGGTCATGTTGTACATCAGTAAGTAGAGTATCATCATTCTTCTCCAAGTCCTCCATTCTCTTTGTGAACTGCTAATACAGCTGCTTAATTGTTTTCCAACTCTGGCTCTGAACAGCTCCAGATTGTTGGAAAACCTTTTGTTGCTATACAGATAAATTAGCTACTTTTGCTTCTTGTTTTTCAGCTTTCTGCACATCTATCTCCCCCTGCTAAATCAAAGTCAGAATCTGCTGAGAAGATAATTGGTTAAGCTACTGCCTTTGATCTTGTTGATCTTTCCACACATGTTAAATATTCTGGTTAAATTTTTTAAAGAAGCCCTGGTATACATTGCTAGGTTTTTTCCCTTTGCAAGAAGAGCATTGTAAATGTCAGCTCCAATTTTTTCCAGCATATTTTGTACTCTACACCCTAACACCTTTACACATCTTCAACTATTCCTGCAGAAGTCATTTTCTTCCCATGCTTATTAATTACTGGAGTGTTCATGTCAGTAGCATCCTCCTCTGAATAACTCAGAAATTTTTTTTATCTTCTTTCTCATTTTCATAGTTTCTTTGCCTTCTCAGATTTCCCAGAATTTTTTTTTTTTTTTTGTCTGAGGGGCACCTTACTTGGATGTTTTGTGACTGAGGTATCTACTTTGCTACCACAATGCTCCTCTCTGTTTTGGGGTTCAATATTGCTATTAATAATGTTACTTAAACTTTATTAACTTAATCTTTTCTGTGCCTACTCTGCAAAGATATATGTCTGCTCTACAATGTGGGAATTGCTGAAATCTATACTAATACAAGGGTAATATGCTAAGTAGACTGGGAGACCCTCCGGGAGACCTTCTGGATGTCCTTCCTGACAAAGCCATGGTGGCAGGGATGAGGCAGAGGCAGTTAAGGCTGATCAGGCTTGCAAGGAGAGGGCAGTTGGAGTTAGCAGGCTGGCAGGTGGCAGAATTTGGGGGTGAGCAGACCAGCAGGGCGTACATTTGGGGGCCAGCAGGCTAGTGGC
>PVJN01017793.1:0-39998 GCA_004026805.1 Lasiurus borealis
CTTTGT
The DNA here is from genome assembly GCA_004026805.1 of Lasiurus borealis. Taxonomy (NCBI): domain Eukaryota; kingdom Metazoa; phylum Chordata; class Mammalia; order Chiroptera; family Vespertilionidae; genus Lasiurus; species Lasiurus borealis. The sequence continues at coordinate 7 of PVJN01017793.1, forward strand.
AGGTAACTAACTGTTTTTCTCTTGCTGCTTTTAATATTCTCTCTTTGTCTTTTGCTCTTGGCATTTTAATTATGATGTGTCTTGGTGTGGTCCTCTTTGGAGTCCTTTTGTTTGGGGTTCTGTGTGCTTCCTGGACTTGTAAGTCTATTTCTTTCACCAGGTGTGGGAAGTTTTAAGTCATTATTTCTTCAAATAGGTTTTTAGTATCTTGCTCTCTCTCTTCTTCTGGCAGCCCCATAATTCTGATTTTGGTATGCTTGAAGTTGTCCCAGAGGTTTCTTACACTATCTTTATATTTTTTATTCTTTTTTCTTTTTGCTTTTCCAGTTATTTTTTGCTTCTTTGTATTTCAAATCTTTGACTTGATTCTTGCATTCCTCTAGCCTGCTGTTAGATCTCTGAATATTATTTTTTATTTCAGTCAGTGTATACTTAATATCTAGTTGGTCCTTTTTCATATCTTCAAGGGTGTCGCTAAATTTATCAGCCCTTTCTAGAAAATTCTTGAAAAACCTTATAACCATGGTTTTGAACTCTATATTCAGTCATTTGCTTTCCCCCATTTTTTTCATTTGTGATATGTTTCTTTGTCTCTGCATTTTGGCTGTTTCTCTGAGTTGAAAGAGTGGCTTTGTGTGCTAGGTGTCCTATAGGGCTGAGTGGCTCAGCCTCCCTAGTTACCTGAGGTGGACACTTGGTGCACTCCTTTGTGGGCTGTGTACATAATCTTGTTGTAGTTAAGCCTTGATTATTATTAGTATCACTGGGAGGAATTGACCTCCAGGCCAATTGGCTATGAGGATCAGCTGTATCTACAATGGGATAACTGTGCTGGAGGCACACTTATGGGAGAAGACTTGCAAAAGCCTCTGTGCTCAGCTTGAATGGGGCAGAGTCTCAGGGAAGAGCAGACAACATTGTTTTCCTGTCATCCTGCCCTAATAGGCCCCTGTTTCTCAGTGTCCCGTGGTAATCACTGCAAGCACCTCTGAAAGAAAGCCACCCTTGAGTTCCACCTACTGCCAGACAGTTCAGTTTCTCCCCAAATGAGTCTGGGTCCCCAGAGTCTTGCCTGGAACTAGAATTCAGCATAGTCAGGAGGTTTTGTCTCCCTCCCACTTGAGAAAGTCAGCTGTGCACTCAGTTGCCAGACCTCTCCACACACACGTCACATTACCTCTGCTTCCTGCAGCTTCTCTGAGTTTCAGTGTGCTTTTACCTTTCCTTCTAGTTGTAGAATTTCCACCCAGAAAGCCTTCCTGTGGTTCTGTATAATGTCCATTTTGTCTTTTAGTTGTAATTTTGAAATTGTTGTGAGAGGCAGCACTTTAGGTGTTTACCTATGCCACCATCTTGATTTCTCCTAATAAGATGTCATTTTAATCACAAAATCACTGATCATGAATGTTTCTTGTTATTCTATATACCATAGGTAAGAACTATGAAGATTTTTATATTTTACCCTATTTGCAAACTAACAATGTAGCATGACACAATTTAATGGATACTGACAGAAGAGGTGAAACTCCTAGATTATAAACAAAGAACTTTATTAATCACAATAATAACCTTAGCCAGAGTGTTAGCATTGGACCACTTCTCTGAACCCCAGTTCCCACTTAACAATGAAAACAGGACATGCATGCATCCTGAGTTGAGTTATAGGGGAGGAACATTGAGCTTAAGGAACCCAAATATTTTATATTGAGCAGTAAACCTGCCTGATCTTTGCCCCAGAAGAAGACTTTATCTTTATTATACTGGACAGTAAATAAACCTGTCTTTATACTCTATAAATATCTTAGCCTACCTAGTACAAAACAAAAGAGATAGTACCTATAAAGACAACATAGAGATACAAGAGACCATAGATGATTCTCTGACAAAAATTACCTCATTACATTTATTTGTACACAGTATTTAAGTTTTGATCCAAATTTGCACCATTTTCATTTTTTGATACTTGATGGTTTAGAGACTATTTGGCAATAAATTCTGGCCAACTTTTCCCAAACTTATAAATAAGCCATAGTCCTTATCTTCCATCTGTTCAGATAGAATTTTCAGGAGTTACTCCTTTCATCCAATTCAATGTATATATTTGGGCATGATACATATGATAAGGGGTTAATATCCAAAATATATGGGGAACTTATACAACTTAACAAAAGGAAGGCAAACAATCCAATCAAAAATGAGCAAAGGACCTAAATAGACACTTTTTGAAAGAGGACATACAGAAGACCAAGAGACATATGAAAACATGCTCAAAGTCACTAATCATCCAAGAGATGCAAATCAAAATAACAATGAGGTACCATCTGATACCTGTCAGAATGGCTACCATCAACAAATCAACAAACAAGTACTGGGGAGGATGTGGAGAAAAGGGAACCCTAATACAATGCTGGTGGGAATGCAGACTGGTGCAGACACTGTGGAAAACAGTATGGAGTTTCCTCACAAAAAAATAAAAATTAAAAATAGAGCTTTTATCTGACCCACCAATCCCTTTTGAGAATATATCCCAAGAAATTAGAAACAACAATCAGAAAGAATGTACGCACCCCTATGTTCATAGCAGCACAATTTACAATAGCTACAATCTGAAAACAGCCCAAGTGACAATCAGCAAATGAGTGGATTAAAAAATTGTGGTACATTTACACAATGGAATACTATGCTGCTATAAAAAAGAAGTAACTCTTACCATTTGCAGCAGCCTGGATGGACCTGAAGAGCATTATGCTACCAAAATAAGCCAGTCAGAGAAATATCCCATGATCTTACTCATTTGGAAATTATAATGAACAAATACATTGAACAACAGAAATAGATACAGAAACAGAGAAGCATCGAACAGACCATGAAACCTCAGAGGGAAGGCAGGAGAGGTTGTGTGTGTGGAGGGGAGGGAAAGGTAAGAGATCAACCAAAGGACTTGTATGCATGAATATAAGCATAACCAATGGACACAGACAGTAGGGGGATGGGGCCTGTGCTGGAGGACAGGAGCAGGTGGGGAGAGGTCAATGGGGGAAAAAGGAGACATATGTAATACTTTCAACTATAAAGAATTTTTTTTAAAAACTGAGGTTTCACACATACCATAAATACTCCCAAATATATATATTAATAAAAGAGAAACATGCAAATTAACCACCACTTTGCTACACCCACCAGCCAATCAGGAGAAAGTATGCAAATTAACCCAATGAAGATGACAGCCACCACAAAGCTGGAACAAGCAGGAGGCTTGGGTTGCCCTCAGCAATGGAGGAACCCAAGCTTCCTGCCCGCCCTGGCTGGCTCTGGCCTCCACTCAAGGCTACAAAGTTCCAATTATAGAAAATAAATAAATCCCAAATACCTGCTTCCGGCCTTGGCTCAGGAGGGACTGAAAAAAAAAGGAAGAAAGAAAAAAAGCCCTTACCCAGGCTAGCCATGCCCCCATGGGGTGAGGGTCCCTGCTGGGAAACTTGGCCAGCCTGCAAACAGCCCTCAGCCCCTCATGGCCTCACCCCTGTAAATGGGTAGTTGAACATCCCTCGAAGGTTTCCAGATTAAAGAGGGTGCAGGCTGGGCTGAGGACACCCACCCCATGCATGAATTTTGTGCACCAGACCTCTAGTATAAATATAAAGAGGTAATATGCATAACATCACGACCACTCAGGAGGAAGTTGTGAGCACAGGTGGGCAGAAGGGGACTGTGTGCACAGTGAGGCAAGTGACAACTGGTGCAGGCCTGTAGAGAACAGCCACCATGGGCCTGCAGAGAGCAGGGCCTGCCAGCCACAATACGCCGGCAGTCCTGCCTCTGTGTGTGAGCTGCAGAGGAAACACCTTTCCTGAGTGCTCATTGGCTAAGTTCCCCATATACCACTTGCAGAATTCTTGGTAACTTGAGTAATAAGAATCTAGAAGGTGATCTAGAGTTTTTCCATCTCATTCCTAGAGGAAAAAAACAAAAGTCCACTGCTGGAGAGGCTAAGAAATGTCAGATTCTGCCCTAACTGGTTTGCCTCAGTGGATAGAGTCTCGGCCTGCCAACCGCAGGGTCCAGGTTTGATTCTGGTCAAGGGCATGTACCTAGATTGGAGACTCCCCCCTGACTGGGGCCCAGGTCAGAACTCATGCAGGAGGCAACCATTCAAAATGTCCCTCTCACATTGATATTTCTCTCTGCCTTTCCTTCTCTCCTACACTCTCTAAAAATCAACAGAAAAATATCCTCAAATAAGGAAAAGGAAGGAAGGAAGGAAGGAAGGAAGGAAGGAAGGAAGGAAGGAAGGAAGGAAAGAAGGAAAGAAAGAAAGAAAGAAAGAAAGAAAGAAAGAAAGAAAGAAAGAAAGAAAGAAGGAAGAGAGAGGGTGGAAGAAGGGAGAGGGAGAGGGAGGAAAGGAGAAAGGGAGGGAGGGAGGGAGAGAATGAGAGAGGGAGGGGATAAAGAAGAAAGGAAAGAAGGAAGAAAGGGAGGGAGGGAGGGAGGGAGGGAGGGAGGGAGGGAGGGAGGTCATATCATATGAAAGAGACATTTTGAAAATGCCTAAAGAAAGTTGTCATTTTTTTGTGGTGAAAGAACTGGAGTCCATATTGATGAAAACACCTTGGCAGCTGTAGTGGCTGGCAGTGGCAGCACCAGCGGGGTGATGGGAGCAGCACCTTTCCCTGATCAATCCAGTCACCTCCTGCAGAAGGAGGCCAGACTGTGACTTAGGCCTGCTCCCTGTACATCTGCCAAGGGCTCCTGGATTGGAGAGGGTACAGGTCAGGCTGAGGGACTCCCCACCCCTGTGCACAAATTTCGTGCACTAGACCTCTAACTAGTAATAAAACAACATTGTAAATCTGCAAATTGTACAGTAAAACTAATCCATTCATTATACATTAGGAGCATCTCATAGGCTCTGTGGGCTTTTGTTATTATTTTTATTCTCTCCAACATGGTCCTAAGATTGTTATCATCATTATTTCACAGAATAGGCAATTGAGGTGCAGCAAGATTAATTATCTGCCAAAGATCACCCAGCCAGAAACAGCTGAGGAAGGGCTGTTCCCTCTGTAGTCCCATGCCCTTTAGTTAGGCCACATGGTCTTTTCATAGCCTTCATTCAACAATTCACATTGCACACCTGCTTCCCAGCCAGCTCTGGGGAGGTGCCAGTGCCACAGATGCGCATACATGGCCCTGACTTCGAGGAGCCCAGTCCCTTAAGTTGTCACTTAGTTTTCCTTTCCCTCACACAGTTATCAGTGATGCAGGTGATGCAGGGCTGGGGAACATCCAGCCCATGGGCAACATAAGGCCTGTGAAATCATTTAGTCTGGCCCTGCCAAAGCATTAGGTGTGAATGTTTGACCAAACATAGCAGGCTAATTTTTAAGTTGATAATTTTGTATGGCTCATAAATGGTGTTATAAATATCCAAATGACTGTTGGCAGACAAAAGGTTCCCCACCCCTGTCAAATAGAGTTTCTCATATTCCTAATTCATATCTACTAAGATATGTTTGCTTTGTTAGTTGTTGTTGTACAAGATATATCACCACCACCTGGGATAGATTCCACATGGTTTGGGATAAGGAATAGACTTCCATGAGAAAAAGGGAAAGTTAAATAGGCCAAAGGTCAGCAAGAGAAGATGTAGCATGAGGCTGTGCTTCAAGAAATATATACAAATGAATAAATATAAGCAGATTTCATAAAGAAAATGTGAAAGCCAAAGATTTTAGAGGGTGCAGTTTCCAAGAGCTTATTATATAATACAGATTATTACATTCATTGCTCTGTCACATCAACTCTACTCCCTATGAGTACTCCCAATCAATTATTTTTACCAATAGAATCAAGAATAAATAATTCATTCTGCGTTGACCTTGGGTCTCTGTGAGTATCACTTCATCCCTACTGAGGAGGTAGAGCTGCCTCTGCTCACCCTTGAGTTCTAACCTCCCTGTGTGACTCAGAGCATTGTGGTTTCTCCTCAGTCCATTCTTTTTGCTAAAAATAAAACTCTTTTGTTGTTATTTTCTATTGGCTTCACTTTCCTGGATTTCCTGGGATCCATTATGTTTTTGTTGTTTCCCCATATCTTTGTGCAAGGTTTATTTTTGTATTTTGTCATTTTTTTCCCAATGCCCATCACAACTCATGACATGATTTAATAACTCGCTTTAAAAAAATGCATATATTGTAAAAGTGCCATAAAAGAAAGGGTTATGTCCATCTCGTTCTCTGACATATACCCAACATTGGGAGGTATGCATGTGTTGAACAAATAAATGAATAATCAAATGAATGAAAACCACACAAAGTTCTCTAAAACTTTAAAAGCCAATGAAAAGAAATATTACCACTGTGTGGATCAGAGTTGAGTTTTTAGGGCTAATTATTTCTTTATCTGTTACATTAAAAAAGAAGGAATAAAGGTTGATTTTGGCTTCCCATACTCCCATATCTTCCCATTCACGCAGTTCTCAAAGAATTTTGGGAAAAGAGTGAAGATATTCAAGGTTCATGATCACAATCTTAATCCATCTCTGAACAAAAGTATATCAATCAAGTGTCCACATTTTGGGGGTACATATGAAACACAAAACAAAGTAAGATTTCCAAGTAAACCTAGCGTAGATACTGATCTGCCTGGGTTAAGATGTGGTCAGGCCTTAGAGAGAGGAGTGTGCCCCAGGACTTCTCTGGGGGCTTCCGGTTCTATGACCTTCTCCAGCACATGTTCTGCATGGCTTTGGCTCAGCTAGCTTCTTCTATTCTTAGCCTTCCCTAGTTTGTGCTGGTCTTGGAGAGAGATTGTGACAGCAAGCCTGAATTTCGAAAACACATCACTAGATGACATCTCGTATTTGTCAAATCATTTGGAGAACTGGCTCTTCTGATTTCTTAACTCATCTCTAATTAATGAAATGTCATTAACTTTTGTTAGTGATTGGTGACTTGTGGCAATTTTTTAGGTTAGTTCTATAATTAGCAACACTGAATCTTGAAGTGCACGATGTATGAAATATGATCTCTTCCTATGACCTGGCAAGAAGCAGCTCCCTGTAAACCATGGTTATCAGATTTCTACACAGCCCACTTTCATATGCAGACTTCAAAGACTAAAAGCAGAAGGGTGTATAAAAACACAAGTCAAAACACACACACACACACACACACACACACACACACACACACACACCAAGAAAACACTACAAGTCAGTCTGTGATATTCCCAATGTTGAGTCTGTTCCTTTTTTGACAATAGCAAAAATTAGTTTCAATTAGGTCACAATATGATGTTTGGGTCATTGTGTCTTGTGTTTTCTCTTCCTCCTCCTCCCCACAGATCTTTTCTAAATGGAGAATTTTAAGTACATGAGGCAAATCTTAAGCCATGAGTCTCTAATGGCCAACCAAATTTTTCATTTACCTTGGTGCTAAGAAATAAACATCCAGCCCTAGCAGGTTTGGCTCAGTGGATAGAGCGTTGGCCTACAGATTTGATTCCGGTCAAGGGCACCTGCCTGGGTTGTGAGCTCAATCCCCAGTAGGGGGCATGCAGGAGGCAGCCAATCAATGATTCCCTCTCGTCATGGATGTTTCTATCTCTCTCTCCTTCTCCCTTCCTCTCTGAAATTAATAAAAAGTATATTTTTAAAAATAAATAAATAAATAAACACCCGGCCAAAAATATTACTCTTTAAGTCTCTCACATAAACCTAAACACTGCCCAAGCTAGAAATAGTAATAGCAAACATTTGCTAAGCACTTACTGCATGCCTAGTAATGTGTCAAGAACCTTGTATGCATGTTTCATCTTATAAGAAAACTTTGAGTAAAGGTACTATTAATTTCACATACATTTTATGATAAGTAAAGAGGGGCTTATTTATATAACTTTCTCAAGGTTATTGAGCTAGAAAATAGTAGATTTGGGTTCAAATCCATGTCTCGTTAACCATTATATTATACCACTTCCCAAGACCAATAAACGTCTAAGAAAAAAATTTAAAACTCTTCATGGAATTTTCCTGTAAAACAGCAAAGAGGTTGACAGGGGCTAGTGGATAAGGCTGATATTGGAGCTTTTCTATAGTCTACCTGCTATGGGGCCCAATCATGTGGCTCTTTAATAAAAGACTATATGTCATCTAAAAGCTGTTTTCATAGAGTTGAAAGGTGGAATAATTGCCGTTGGTCGTGGAGCTCCTTACACAGGCATGTGATACACATTAAGCTGACATGTTATCCAATGTGAGAAACATGACTTAAGTAATGGAGTGCTTTATGCCTATATTGTGTATTGTAGCATATACTAAGGCCCGGTACATGAAATTTGTGCATGAGGTGTGGGGGAGGAGGTAGGTGTCCCTCAGCTCAGCCAGTACCCTCTCCAACCTGGGACCCCTCAAAGGATGTCCAACTGTCCATTTAGGCCCAGTCCCACTAGGAAAGGAAAATCGGATATCCCTCTCACAATCCAGGACTGCTGGCTCCCAACTGTTGGCCTGCCTGCCTGTCTGATTGCCCCTAACTGTTTCTGCCTGCCAGCCTTATCACCCCCTAACCACCTCCTGGCAACCTGATAGAAGTCTAACTGCTCCCTTGCTGGCCAGATTGCCCCTAACTGCCCTCCCTGCAGCCTGGTTGCCCCCAACTGCCCTCCTCTGCTGGCCCGGTCACCCCTAACTGCCCTCCCCTACAGGTCTGGTTGCCCCTAACTGCCCTCTCCTACAGGCCTGGGTCCCCCCCAACTGTCCTCCCATACAGGTCTGGTTGCCCCCAACTGCCCTTTTCTGCTGGCCTGGTCCCTTTTAACTGCTCTCCCATGGCAGCCATCTGTGTTCAATAGGGGTAGCCATCTTTGACCGCATGAGGGTGGCCATCTTTGACCACATGGAGGCAGCTATCTTGTGTGTTTTCAATTTGCTTATTACTCTTTTATTAGATAGGACAGCACATTTCATACTTTTAAATCCACTTCCTCTCACTCCTCATTTGATTCTCACAACATGGTTGTGAGGTTGAGAGGTGTTATTATCCCTCTATGATGTACAAGTTAACAGCTCTGTGCAGGGCTGGCTTCATTGATGTGCAACCAGTATAGTCACATGGGGCTCCAATGCCAATGTCTCAGAATTTGAGGTTTAATTCACTTAATGAATTTCAGTTTATTAAAAATTTTCCTAATTTATTCTTTGAACTTGTACTTTTTGATAGGACAATGGAATATGTATTAGGGATTGGAGTTTGCCCTTAATCACACCCTACTCACAGGCCAACTTTCCTCCAAGTTCTTGGCTGCTTGTTCCCTGTAGCTACTGCCCAACAGCCATTACTGCCATCCACCACCAGTGAGGGCCTGGGTACAGGCACAGACAAACATACTTTATGCCCCAAGTTGCACCATAGGGGGCCTGCAGCATCTGTGAGGGTCTGTACTTACCTTCATGTGCCCGAAGAAATAAAATACTAAAGAGGAAATAAAAAGCTCCATGAAAGGTTGAGGAAGAGACTACATAAAAAGGAAATAGCTTTCTTTCCTGTTTTAGAACAAGAGAACCATGTTTTCATTTTGCACCAGTACTTGTAAATTAGATATGCTGCCCTGGCTCTATGAGTTGCTCAATGTTCCAAAAGCAATGCAGAGCCATGATGGGCCTGTGTCCTGCTGGTCTGCTACCTTTTCAATTGCATTGGGCTAGGGAAGAACCACTGTTTTAAAAGAGAATTCACTTGGGTTTCCTGAAGTAGCACTCCATGTGAGCATTTGAAAACCAGATTCTGCTAATGAAAATATATTTGTGCACACCTAGAGTGAGTGTTTCCAGGGCAGACATCTTTGTCTGTTTTGGCCATTATTGTATCCTAAATGGCTATATCAAGGCCTGGCGGTAGTTGTTGCTCAAAATAATATTTTTAAAATAAATGAATAAATTACTTTTCAGAAATTTATATAACAAGAGGTGTTCTCTAAAAGGCAGATCCTTTATCTTTTTTTCCTATTCCTCACAGAATGAGGCATAAAGCTGAGCACCACAGATAAGTCAGGTTTAGTCTTAGATCAATTGAGTATCCGATTGAACAGGCAGAAGTCATCAGACCATCTTTTTATTCAAGAATTCTCACTCACTGTATCTTCACATAAGTTTCTGCACACCTGCCAGCTGTCAAGGGCCTGATGATGCCAGGAGCATTATACAAATGCTCACTGATGAATGACCACAATGAAGTGGCCAGGGAAAAACTTTCTTAGGAAGTAACATGATGATCTGGAGCTTTCTTCAGCCTTTGTTTGGCGAAGTTCCTTAGAGAACTGAGGCCAGGCACACCCAACCACGTGTGAGGCCTCAGAGAACACCCTGGCCAGGAAGGCAGGAAATTGCAGTGGTGAGCTGCAGTAGCTCCAGTCTATAGCATTTCATAGATTTCACAGAACATGAACGCAGCTGTCATAAGAGCTGACCACATAGCCACAGAGGCTTAGCTTCTTTGCCCAAGTTAACTGAAATATCTTTGCCCAGGAGCCAATGACGTATAAACAGAAATTCAGCAAGAATGCCTGGCAGACAAGTCAGCTGTCCAAGTATTCATTAAGTATTTTATTTCTATATGAATACATTCAGTTACATAGGACTGTCAGAATAAAATCTTAATTATGCCACATCCAGCTTCACAAAGAAATAGGTTTCTTTGTGGGGAAATGAGGTCTCTTACCCTGAAAAAGAAATGTAAAAGAGCCACGTTAATGTCATGTTGGTATCTAAACGTGTAATTGTTTTTATAATGAGAAATTTGCCAATCAACTGTGCTCCATATTCACAAAGGGAAAAACAGGAGGAAATAGATCAACATTTTTGAAAAGAGACTTTGAGTGGGCTGAGCAGGAACTTATTAATGTAAGGATGACTAATTTATGAAGCAGGAATCCGAGAATAATTATAAAATGTTTCTCTACAGAGACAAAGGTCCTTGTTTATTCACTCAATAAGCATTGTAATAAGCATCTAAAAATTCACAGCACTGAGCTATATGCTAGGGGTGTAGACATGAAATAGGAGCTAATTGGAAAAAATAGAATTTACATGTGACAGTGAAAAGCAGCAATCACATACTCATTCAAAATACATAAGTGTCTGCCAACAAAAGGCACTATATAAGACTTGAGAGCAGTTTATACAGTTGAATAGCTGTTCTGCTTCTTGGAGTAAAGTGAGTTAAACAGCTTGAAAAGCTCCTGCTATAAAACCTGAAATTTTTAGATAAAATATAAATGAATGGGTAAGCTTGTAAGAAAATAAGAAAGCTCCCATAAGAACGAAGCAGAAGCACAAGTTCAGGGATGCAAGCCAAAAATGATGTTACTGATCCAGAGATATCTACCAACTTCAGGTGGCTGATTTCTGTTTGAACAGCCTTGCTTAGGGACATAGGAGCCTTGTGCACCATACACCCCTCACCAAACATACACACAGCCCCAGTAAAAGGATAGATCCTCAAAAAAGAGTTAAATCAGAGAAAAAATCTACCTCACAGAAGCATATAACAAAGAATAGGTCTATTTCTGCTTTGGTTCTCAGATTAGATTTTAAAAATCTCTCTTGGAGTATTCATAGTCACTATTGTCCTCATGTCAGCGCTTTACACAGCCTAAGAAATCATGAGTGGAGATTTTGATTTAAAGTGGATATAGTCTGACAATGTCTTCAATAGCAGGGAGAAACAAATGTAAATTCTTTCTGAAAATAAGTATACTCAAGCCAAATGAGCCTTAAATATCAGGTGTACCAGTTAATAATGTGGATTTTGTAATCAAAGAAAACATAATAATTTCAAGAGGAAGATCAAAAGTGCTTTATTCAAAGTAATGTCCATCATTAGCTACACATTTCCCAATCTTTCATGTAATTTGTGGATACTGTCCCAAAGAACTTTTCTTGTTTTTGAGGCAAACCATTCAGAGACCCAATTTTCCACTTCTTTGTATGTTTTGAAGCGCTGCTCAGAAAGCACATGTGGTATTGATCGGAACAAGTTGATAATCTGAAGGAGCACGTCTGATGAATACAGCTGGTGGGTTACTATTTCCCAGGCAAGATCTTTTAATGTGTCTTTAACCAGTTTTGAAGTGTGTGATGGTGCATCATCATGAAGCAAAATTACTTTTCCGTGTCTTCTGAAACATTCTGGTCATTTCACCATCAAAGCATGGTTTGAATTGATTATTTGTTGTTGATAGCAATCAGTATTAAAGGTTTTACCTGGTTTTAGAAGCTCATAGTACATCACACCTTTCTGATCCCACCAAATGTAGAATATTGTCTTCTTCCCAAAGCGATTTGGCCTTGTAGTTGATGTTGATGGTTGACCTGGATCAACTCATGATTTTGTGCATTTTGGATTCTCAAAAAAAAAAAAATCCACTTTTCATCACCAGACTTTCTTTTGTGCTATTGAAGCAACATTTTACTTATGACTTTATGGTTTTACATTTGTCTTTGGTTCAGTTGATGTGGCACCCATTTTCCTTCCTTAAATATCTTTCCCATTGCTTGTAAATGATCAGAAATTGTTTGCTGAGCAATGTTTAATCTTTCTGCAAGTTGTTTTTGAGTTTGATATGCATCTTCCTCCAATAATACTTGTAATTATTGGTCTTTAAACCTTTTGGGTTGACCTGGAAGTTCTTTGTCTTTCACATTGAAATTATTGCTTTTAAAGCATTTAAACCAGCATTCACAAGTACCTTAAGATGGAACATGTTCAATATAAGCTTACCGAAATATTCAGCAGCACTTTTCTTCAAAATAAAGTAATGAATTATAACTTCCCACATATGCTTTTTTTTGGCATGAAATTTGACATTTTTAAGTGTAAAAATATCTATGATGTTAACACCTTCAGCAAGTTTTGAAGCATTTTGTCAATACAACAAAATAGCATATATATCAAATTGCATATATATAAACATATGTGTAACTCCATCTATTGAAAAAAAATCCGCATTATTAATCAGAAATTCCCATAGTAGAATAACAAAGGGCATAAGCTCACATTCAAAAATCATAAAATACATAGGAAGTAATGCACCATGATTAAAAATGAGAAGAGGGGCTGAAACCGGTTTGGCTCAGTGGATAGAGCATCACGTCAGCCTGTGGACTGAAAGGTCTCAGGTTCGATTCTGGTCAAGGGCATGTATCTTGGTTGCGGGAACATCCCCAGTAGGGGGCGTGCAGGAGGCGGCTGATCAATGTCTCTCTCTCATTGATGTTTCTAACGCTATCCTTCTCCCTTCCTCTCTGTAAAACATCAATAAAATATATATTTTTTAAAAAATGAGAAGAGGGAAAAAACAATAAGAGCACTCCCAAAGGCACTTCACCATTGTAGTTAGATAAAAATGTAATTATTATAATAAAAAATTGAAAAATAAATATTAATTAGACACAATTAAAGAGTAAATTGATGAATTAGAAGATTATTTTTTAGTTTTATGTTTATGGGAGCGGAAGTATATGTTTAGAGAGAGGAAGGCGGAGAGAGAGAAAGATTGATGTGAGAGAGATGCATCCCTTATGCATCTCAACTAGGGATGGAACCCACAACTTAGGTATGTGCCTTGACCTGGAATCAAACCACAACCTTTTGGTGTATAGGACAACACTTCAACTAATCAAGCCACCTAGCCAGGACTGGAAGATCATTTTAAATAAAGTAGCCAAAATTTACCCTTCAGAGATAAATAATAAAAATATGTACAAAAGGCTAAGAGACATAGTAGAGTTAGAGGGCTTCACATACTGTGAATCAGGGTTTAGAAAGCAAAATAAAGTAGGCGAGAGGCAATATTGAAAAAGGTAAGTCTGAGAAGTTCCAGAATTGGTATAATGTATTCAGTATGTCCAAGAAATCCCAAGCAGAATAATTTTTAAATGCATACTTATAGAAACATTATTGTAAATTTCAAAATAACAAAAAGACATTAAAAGAAGCCAGAGAAAAAAGACAGATTATGTTTAAAAGAATGAAAATAAAATGAATAGTTATTTCTCAATAGCAAAAGTGAAAGTCAGAAACTGTAGATTAACAGATTCCCAAAAAGTAGCTCTTAAAAAATAGACTTCAAGAAAAAAGATATAATCACAGAGAGAAGATCTGAGATACAAGAAAATTTGTGAAAAAATGCAGTGTGGAGAAATTTAAACAAACTGACTTTTTGAATCAATATAAAGTTTAGTATCTGAAGTTAAAAATGGGCAACAGTAGCATGTGAACTAGAAATAAAGAGATTAGTGTTAAAGCATCCTAATGTTTGTTTGTTTGTTTGTTTGTTTTTGAATGGAAGGAGAATAAAGTTCATTAATTAACTTTGGATATTATAAAGTATTCATATTAAATCATTAATGACAACCAATAAAATAACAGATAACTTGCCAATGAGTAAGGGAAAATACATAGATGAAAAAAAAATCCCTAATCCATATAATTAAATCTCAAAACATTTTTCCCCAAAGTTAAAGCCTAAGAGAGAATCTTAAAAGCAGCAAGAGAAAATCACTGTCACCTACAAGGGAGCACCCATAGGCCTGTCAGCTGATTTCTCAACCAAAACTTTGCAGGCAAGAAGGGAGTGGCAAGAAATATTCAAAGTGATGAATAGCAAGGACCTACAACCAAGATTACTCTATCCAGAAAAGCTATCATTTAGAAACACTTGAAGGTCAGATAAAGAGCTTCCCAGACAAAAACAAAAAAACAAAAACCACCAAACCAGTATTACATGAAATGTTGAAGGGTAGATAGAAGAGGAAGAAAGAATAAGGAGGGGAAGAAGGAGGAAGAAGAGAAGAAGAAATAAAAAAATATGAACAATAAAGTGGCAATAAATACATATCTATCAGCAACAGAATATAAACAAACAAGGTATCCAATGAACAGGATAAACTAATGAATAAAATATAATCAGAGGCATGGAAACATGGAACAGAATGACAAATCCCATAGGGAAGAAGGGGGAGCAGGAAGAGAATAACCAAAGATCTTATATGCATATATGCATTACATATGGACACAAACAATAGGGTGGTGAAGGCCTGGGGTAGGGTAGGAACCGAGTAGAGGAGGGCAATGTGGGGGGGAAAAAGTGGGATATCTGTAAAAAGATTTTTTTTAATGTTAAATAAATAAATAAAAATTAAAAAATATTAAAGCCTACAACTCTGCTAAACAATAATCTCTCAATCCTCCATAGCTCCAGCTCCTAGAGGCTATCTTTCTACTTTCTGTGTCTATGAGTTTAACTCCTCTAGGTATCTTATTAAGTGAAATCACACAATATTTGTCTTTTGTGACTGGCTCATTTCATTTAGCATAATGTCCACAAGCTTCATCAAGCCACACAAATAGCACTCAGGACCACAGATGCAAATGGAGGGATCAATGGGGAAAAAGGGAGACATCTTTAATATGTACTTTAAACAATAAAGATAACTTTTTAAAAAAGCTTTATATAAAATATGTGCAAAATGAACCCAAGAACACATTTTTTTTTAAATTTCATGACCACATAATTCATTTCAGGAATACAAGAATGGCTTCACTTTAGAACCTATTAAAATATTTCACCATTAAGTAGCTTAAAGGAAAAGTTTTATGTTTATTTTATAAAAAGCATTTAATCTTAGTAAAATTCTAGAAACAGTAAGGGGCCTGAATTTATTTTTGTTGTTGTTATTAATTCTCATCTGAAGATATATTTTTTAGAGAGAGTGGGAGGGAGAAAAGGGGGGAAAGAGAGAGAGAAAGAGAGAGAGAGAGAGAGAGAGAGACATCTATGTGAGAGAGACACATCGATTGGTTGTCTCCCGCATTACCAGGGTCAGGGATCAAACCTGCAACCTTGCAACACAGTTACCTGCCCTTTACTGGGAATCAAACCCACAATTCTTTGGTGTGAGAGTTGACATTCTAACATCTTGGCAACATCGGCAGGGCAAGGTCCCTGACTTTACATTGTGGTGACGGATCTCAGCCTTCTGTGTTTGAAGTTATTAAATTTTATATATTGAATAATCCCCTCAAATGTTGTCCTAGAACCAACATATTTCATTAGCCATCTCCATAGAGCTCTATGAATGAAGGTTATTCCAATCCTGTGATCCATTCTGGTCATTACACCCATCTGGTTTCTGAGGGTTAAATGATGCTGCCTGACATCACCTTGGCTACTATGGATGATAATTCTGGACAATAACTCCTTCCATTGGCCTATAAAAGACAACCTTCACCAGGCTTCTCAGAAATGTCAGTGCTTCCCTAACCAGCACATTCCTGATAATCTTAGTAAGCAGGGTCTCCTCCAGAGCCTCCCAAGGAACAATGTCAGCTGCTATTTCCTATTCTTACATAGCCAACCCATTGCAGCAGGCCCACCTCTCCAGGCCTTCTAACCTCTTCCTCCACAGTCTGCTCTGTCAGTCTCAGCATCTCTACTTCAGTTAGCATAACACAGCACTTTTTCTGAGCAAATTCATCCAGCCCAGTCCTCACTCCTTGGGGTCTTGCCAGGGTGTTCACTCCTATAAACAGGAGGGTCTCCCCATATTGATAATGACCAGCTTATTCCAATTTACGTAGATACACATTGATCCTGTATCCTCAAGGTGCACTCCCAGAAACAAACTCCCTATTCCTGCCATTAGCTATTTTTATGTGTGTCCTTTATTTCCCTTAGCCTATGCAACACTCTTCCAGTCAAGTGAGGCTGAGATTTAACCTAGGGATTAATCTGATAGTCTGGAGAAAAGGGAAGGGCAGGTGGTAAGGACAAGCATTATTCAGAAGAGTGTTGGCTTCATATAAGGCTTGCATAGTCCTCAGGAGGGGAGGGGACACAGGCTTCTATGAAAGGGAATGGGCCACTTACCAGGTACACAAGGCTTAGGGGAATTGGAATATTCATGGTTCATAAATACAAATACCAAGGTATTTCTATACCAAGCTTCAAGGTTCTACTCCTTCCGTACCAGAGTATGGCAAGAGAGACTTGCCAGGGTTGAGAATCCAACCTTCTAAAAGTTCTGCTACTATAACAAATCGGTGTTGAGCCCAGACCTCAACTTGGTGCCCATTAACCTTAGAAGAAATTAGAATTTCTATATTACTTAAGGAAACCACCTGACTTCTAAGATTTGTTTTAAATTGATGGCATAGTTCTGAGCCTGACATATTTTTTCCTTCAAAATATCCATCCATGTCCTCCAGTTACACAGTTCTTTGATAATTGTGATATACCTTTCAAACATATGAGATATTGTATAAGGCATGCATCTATTTCCACCTATATTCCAGCCCAGTGTAACACAGGTAGAAATCTTTGCAGTTGCAACTGATACTGCACACCAGGGAGCGACAGATGAATGGGAAAGTGATGGATTATTCATTGAAAGGGGCTAATAGTTATGCATTATGAGGGAAAAATAGAGACATGGATTCCTACATTATATCATACACAAAATCAATTACAGATAGAGTATAAACCTAAATGTCAGAGGCAAAACAATACCATTTAAAAAAATATTTTTATGACCTCAGAATTGGAAAGGATTTCCGAACTAGAAACACATGCACATATATGCACACACATGCACAGTTGGAGACCAGAGAACCTCTTGCACATGTACACTAAGAGACATGAAAAGAATGTTTACATCAGCATAATGATAAAAGGACAAGGCAAGATTATTCCTTGATGGGAGAATATGTAAATGAATCATGGTATCTTTATAGTGGAATACTATATGTTACCAGGCCAATAGTGGAAATGAATGAACCATAGCTATATACATCACATGAATGAATCCTCAAAAATTTAAAAGGAAGTTACTGAAAAATATATACAGTATAAAAAATCAAGACAATGAAATAATACTTAAGGAATCATGTAAATATGGTAAAAACTAGATAAGGCAAGGAAATGATTACTATAAAATTCAGAATGGCAGTTAGCTCTGGGTGGAGAGAAAGACACAGGGTCAGGGAAGATAACACAGCATATTTAATAATATCAACCTCACTTTAGCTGGTTTGGCTCCCCTAACCAGCACATTCCTGAATACCTTAATAAGCAGGGCCTCCTCCACGGCTTTCCAAGGAACAATGTCAGTGGATGGAGCATCATCCGTGGAATTAGAGGACATGGATTCCATTCTACTCAAGGGCACATACCTCAGTTGCAGGCTCGATCCCTGGCCCTCGTCAGGGCACATGCAGGAGGCAACCAATCAATGTGTCTCTCTCACCAATCAATCAATGTTTCTTTCTGTCTCTCCCTCTTTCTTTCACTCTCTCTAAAAATCAATATGCTTGGGTGAGGATTAACAAAATAATAATAATCTATACTAAGTAAAAGGGTAATATGCTAATTAGACAACCATCAGGATGTCCTTCCTGACAAAGCTGGGCTGGGGCGAAACCATCCGTTGGTGTTCTAGGTGCTAGTGCCTGTGGCTGGCTGCAGCCCAGGAGATTAAGAAGCCACTCCACACACACACACACTCCATGGATCCAGGTACCAGCGCCTACGGCTGCAGTCCAGGTAAAGCCCCACCCGACCACGATCCCCTGCAACTGTGGCTGGCCCAGGCAAAGCGGGCATGGGTCTCAGTGCCTGTCACTGGCCAAAGAAAGGGAAGCCCAAGTCCTGAGTGCTCAAGGCTGGCTGGAGGAGGAAATCCTGGGTCCTGAGTGCAGGGCCCAGGCAAAGGCAGTTAAGGGCAATTAGGCCAGCAGTCGAGCGGTTAGGGCAGCGGTTCTCAACCTGTGGGTTGCGACCTTTTTGGGGGTCGAACAATACTTTCACAGGGGTCGCCTAAGACCATTGGAAAACACAGATACGATTCATAACAGTTGCAAAATTACAGTTATGAAGTAGCAACAAAAATAATTTTATGGTTGGGAGTCACCACAACATGAGGAACTGTATTAAAGGGTCGTGGCATTAGAAAGGTTGAGAACCACTGAGTTAGGGACTATCAGGCAGGCAGGCAGAGGGTTTAGGGATGATCAGGCAGGCAGGCAGGTGAGCCATTAGGAGCCAGCAGTACTGGATTGTGAGAGGCATATTCATGTGGAATCGGACATAAACCAGCAATTGGACATCCCCTAGAGGGGTCCCAGATTGGAGAGGGTGCAGGCCAGGCTGAGGGACCCTCCCCCCATCATGCAGGAATTTTGTGCACCAGACCTCTAGTAACAATAATAATAACCTCATTAACAACATGTATATGTGATGCTTTTCCACTTATCTAATAGTTTATAATTTTTTATATAAACATTTTAGTGAGGGAAGTCAAAAATATTAAAAAAAAATTCTAATACCAAATGTATAAGAAAATTGCTTCAGGGAAATAGTAATTAATTACAACTAGGATGATTGAGCAAGGTCAGTGACATTTGAGATGAACCTTGAGTAAATTTTTAAGAAACAGAGAGAGGAAAGAAAATTACCATCCACGGTAAAAGCAGATTAAAAGAACCTACAGAGAGAATACTGGGAAAATGAGGGAGATGGTACATGTTTGTATGTTTTAGGTCTTCCTACTGCCCCCACTCCCTTACACAACCTCTACCACATCCAGGGTCTAATCATGATCTTCAGTGAAATAGAAAATACAGCTTTTGAGTGTAGAGAAAACTCACTTGAATTGCAGCTCCACAATTCAATGACTCTATGACTATACCTTGGACTATACCTCACTCTCATGTAAAATAGATACCATATTTACTATAGGGTTATTTCTTTCTTTTTAAAATTTTTATTTATTAACTTTATTGGGGTGACATTGGTTAGCATGAACATATAGGTTTCATTTGTGGGTTTCTTTTACAAAATCTGTATATTGCACTGTGTGCCCACCACCCAAAGTCAAATCTTCTCCTGTACCTCATATTAGTCTCCTTTCTTCCCCCAACCCCATCCCTCTGGCAACCACCACTTTGTCATTTGTGTTCATAAATTTCAGTTTTATATTCCACATATGAATGAAATCATATGGTTATTAGCTTTTTCTGCATGCCTTATGTCACTTAGCATAATGTTCTCAAGGTCCATCCATGTTGTAGTAAATGGTGTTATTTCATCCTTTCTTATGGCTGAGTAGTGTTCCATTGTGTATATGTCACATTTTGTTTAGTCAGTCCTCTATCGTGGATTGTTTCCATGTCTTGGCCACTATGAATAATTCTGCAATGAACATAGGGGTGTATATAACTTTATAAACACAGGATTTCAAGGAGTGGGATTGATAGGTCATATGTTAGCTCTATTCTTAAATTTTTTTAATATATTTTATTAAGTTTTTACTGAGAGGAAGGGAGAGGGATATAGAGCTAGAAACATTGATGAGAGACATCGATCAGCCGCCTCCTGCACACCCCCCCCACTGGGGATGTGCCCGCAACCAAGATACATGCCCTTGACCGGAATCGAACCCAGGACCCCTCAGTCTGCAGGCCAAAGCTCTATCCACTGAGCCAAACCGGTTTTGGCTATTCTTAAATTTTTGAGGAATCGCCAGACTGCTTTCCATAGTGGTTGTACCAGTCTACATTCCCACCAGAGTGAATGAGGGTTCCCTTTTTTCCACAACCTAACACTTGTTATTGCTTGTCTTGTGATAATGGCCACTCTAACAGGTGTGAGGTAGTATCTCATTGTAGTTTTGATTTGCATTTCGCTGATTGCCAGTGAAGTTGAACATGTTTTCATATATCTATTTGTTGTATGTCTTCTTGGGAGAGGTGTATTTCCAGGTCCTCTGCCCACTTTTTATTTTTTTATTGAATTGTTTGTCTGTCATTGAGTTTTATGAGTTCTTTATATATTATGGAAATTAAACCTCTATCGGAGCTACTGTTTGCAAATATCATCTCCCATCTGTTTTACTGCCTCTTTGTTTTATTGTCCGATTATTTTGTTGTTGTTGTGCAGAAGCTCTTCAGTTTGATATACTTCCATTCATTTATTTTTTACTTTAACTTCCTTGCCTTTGGGGTCAAGCCCATAAAGTGTTTTCTACAACCCAGGTCCATAAGTTTGGTATCTCTATTTTCTTTTACGTAACTTACTAGAGGCCTGGTGCACAAAATTTGTGCACGGGGGGAAAGGGTGTCCCTCACCCCAGCCTGCACCCTCTCTAATCTGGGATCCCTCTCACAATCCAGGACTTCTGGCTCCCAACTGCTCACCTGCCTGCCTGCCTGTTTGCCCCTAAATGCTTCTACTGACCAAGCTGATCACCCCCTCTCAGGCTAGTTTGATCAATGCCTAACTGCTCCACTGCTGGCACGATTGCCCCTAAATGCACTCCCCTGCCAGCCTGGTCAACCCTAACTGTCCTCCCCTGCAGGCTTGGTCCCCCCTAACGGTCCTCCTCTCCAGGCCTAATCACCCCAAATGCCCTCTTCTGCTTTCCCAGTAATCTCTAACTGCCCTCCCCTGCAGGCTTAGTTCCTCCCAACAGCTCTCCCCTGCAGGCCTGGTCCACCCCAATTGCCCTCTCCTGAAAGTCTGGTCTCCCCCAACTGCCCTCCCCTGTAGGTCTAATTGCCCCCAACTGCCTTCCCTTCTAGGTATGGTCCCTCCTAACTGCCCTTCCCTGCCAGCCATCTTGTGGCAGCCATCTTGTGTCCATATGGGGGCAGTCATCTTTGATCACATGGGGGTGAGATTCTTGTATGTTGGAGTAACAACCAATTTGCATATTACTCTTTTATTAGATAGGATTGTTTCAAGTCTTATGTTTAGGTCTTTTATCCATTTTGAATTGATTTTTGTATATAGGAACAAACTGAAATCCAGTTCCATTCATTTGCATATGGCTTTCCAGTTTTCACTTCACTGTGTGTTTCTGGCTTTTTTGTTAAATATCAGTTCATATATGTGTAGTTGTATAGCTGGGCTCTCTATTCAAATGTGGGCCAATGTTAGTTCTCTATCTCAAGACACATTTCTGTCAATGACTTGATTTTTATCTTTAAATTTTATGTAGAATAGATATTGCTTCCTTGAGCTCAGAGGGCAGAAGGTGGCCTCAAATCCAATCAGCCATGATGTGTATGACTTGAGGCAAGTTGTTTGACCTCGCTGAGCTTCAATTTTTTCACATTAAAGGCGGGAAAAACACTGAGTCAGGATAGATAAGTAAAGTAGAGTTCATCTGCCTTTCTATCAACTGACAGTGGCTGCCTGGCACACTGAACAAGAAACATTTCTGAGTCTGCTTTTAGTCTCAGTGAGAGAGAAGGTCTGACCAATTCAAATCTGGTCAATGGGCCGTCAGCAAGGGCATCAGTCTTTGTCCTCCTTTAAGTTCCTATGAAATCAGAGGCAAAGTGGAACTGCTGGTCAGTGATCCAGCCTAAACAATCAAGGTTAACATGAATTCCTGCTCATCTGGCTCTTATTTACTTTAAGTAAACAACTCATTCTTGTGTCACAAAAGAGATGAGTATACTTTTAGGAAATGTCCCCTTTTAAGTTCATATCTAAGATGATATCATGCAGTTTTCCAGCTGAGAAAAATCTTTTTTGGAGGAAAGTTTTGACCTTTAAAGAGGGGAGTTACATAGTCTCTTGTCACTTAAGCCAGGACTTTGACTTCCAACTTTGATAATCAGTGCTCATGAAGGTTATATGTGAAACTTTTATTTGGTGTGTGAGTCACCACTGGCCAGCACAAACAGGGGCAGTACCTGGCCATTAATGGGGTGACTCAAACAACAGCTACTATTGAGAATTTCCCCAACTTATCTCAACTAAATGAGAGGGTATTTTTCCTTTTGTTTTCTTTTTTTTCCTTTTTTTTATTGTGTTACATGTATACATATTTCCCCATTGCCCCCCATTTCCTCCCAGGTATACCCCAACTCCCCAGTGTCTATGATCATTGGTTATGCTTATATGCATAGATACAAGTCCTTTGATTGATCTCTTATCTACCCCACCTCTCCTTAATCTTCCTGCTATAATTTCACAGTTTGTTTGATGCTTTACTGCCTCTGTATCTATACTTTTGTTAATCAGTTTACAATGTTCTTTATTATCCACAAATAAGGGAGAGAATGTAGTGCCAATCCTTCATTAACTGGCTTATTTCACTAAGCATAAGTCTCTCCAGTTCCATCTTGGTTGCTGCAAATGGAAAGAATTCCTTCATTTTTATTAGAGCATAGAATTCCATTGTGTAGATGTACCACAGTTTTCTGATCCACTCATCTGCTGATGGGCACCTAGGCTGTTTCCAAATTGTAGCTATTGTAAATTGTGCTGCTAGGAACATAGGGGTGCATAAATCCTTTCTGATTGGTGTTTGTAATTTCTTAGGATAAATTCCTAAGAGTGGGATTACAGGGTCAAATGGGAGATCCATTTTTAGTTTTTTAAGAAAACTCCATACTGTTCACCACAGTGGCTGCACCAGTCTGCATTCCTACCAACAGTGCACAAGGGTTCCTTTTTCTCCGCATCCTCACCAACACTTGTACGTTTGTTGATTTGTTGATGATTGCCATTCTGATAGGTGTAAGATGGTATCGCATTGTCATTTTGTTTTTCATAGCTCAGATAATTAGTGACTTTGAACTTTGAACATGTTTTCATGTGTCTCTTGGCCTTCCATTTGTCGTCTTTTGAAAAGGTTCTATTTAGGTCTCTTGCCCATTTTTTTATTGGATAGTTTATCTTCCTTTTATTAAGTTGTATAAGTTGGCTATAGATGTTGGAGATTAAACCTTTATCAGTGATAACACTTGCAAATATGTTCTCCCATACAGTGGTCTATCTTGTTGTTATGTTGATGGTTTATTTTGCTATACAAAAACTTTTTATTTTGATGTAGTCCCATTTGTTTATTTTTTCTTTAGCTTCCATTGCCTTTGGAGCACTATCAGTGAAGAAGTTCTTTCAATATATTGTGCTGCCTGTGGATTCCTCTAATATTTTTATGGTTTCCTTTCTAATGTTTAAGTCCTGTATCCATTTTGAGTTTATTTTTGTATTTGGTGTAAGTTGGTGGTCCGGTTTCATTTTTTTGCATCTATCTGTTCAATTTTCCCACCATCATTTGTTGAAGAGGCTATCTTGACACCATTGTAGGTTCATGCCTCCTTTCTCAAATATTAGTTGAACATAGTGGTTGGGGTGGATATCTGGGCTCTCTATTCTATTCCATTGGTCTATATGTCTGTTCTTGTGCCAGTAGCAGGCTGTTTTGAGAACAGTTGCTTTGTAATATAGCTTGAAATCTGGTATTGAGATCCCACCTACTTTATTCTTCTATCCCAGAATCACTGTGGCTATTTGTGGTATTTATTTCCAGATGAATCTATGAAAAATTCTTTCTAGGTTTGTGAAATATGTCATTGGTATTTTAATGGGTAGTGCATTGAATCTATAGATTGCTTTGGGTAGTATGGACATTTTAATGATGTTGATTTTCCCAATCCATGAGCATGGTATGCTCTTCCATCTGTTAACATCTTCCTCTATCTCTTTTTTCAGTGTCCTGTACTTTTCTACATATAGGTCTTTTACCTCTTTAGTTAGGTTTATTCTAGGTATCTTAATTTCTTTGGTGCGATGGTAAATGGAATTGCTTTTTGAGTCTCTCTTTCTCTAATTTCACTATTAGTGTACAGAAATGCCACAGATTTCTTGGCATTAATTTTGTATCCCGCTACATTGCCAAATTCATTTATTAAGTCAATTAGTTTTGGGATGGAGTCCATCAGGTTTTTTATGTACAATATCATGTCATCTGCAAATAAGGACAGCTTTACTTCTTTTTTTCCAATTTGGATGCCTTTTATTTCTTCTTCTTGGCTAATTGCAATGGCTAATACTTCCAGTACTATGTCCAATAGGACGGTGAGAGTGGGCATCCCTGTCTTGTTCCTGTTCTTAGGGGAAATGGTTTTAGTTTTTGCCCATTGAGTATGATGTTAGCTGTGGGTTTTTCATATAGGGCTTTTATGATGTTGAGGTATGATCCTTCTATTCACACTTTGCTGAAAGTTTTTCTCAAGAAAGGTGTTCGATCTTGTCAAATACTTTTTCTGCATCAATTGATATGACTACGTGATTTTTATCTCTCAATTTGTTTATAAGATGTATCACATTTATTGATTTGCGGATATTGGACCATCCCTTCATTTCTGGGATGAATCCTACTTGGTCATGGTGTATGATCTTTCTGATGTACTTCTGGATCCGATTTGCTAGAATTTTGTTGAGGATTTTGGCATCTATGTTCCTGAGAGATATTGGCCTATAATTTTCTTTCATTGTGTTATCTTTATCTGGTTTTGGTATTAGGGTGATGCTGGCTTCATAGAAGGTGTTTGGAAGTGTTCCTTCTTCTTGAATGTTTTTGAATAATCTGATGAGGATAGGTTTTAATTCTTCCTTGAATCTTTGGTAAAACTCTCCCATGTAGCCATCTGGTCCCGGGCTTTTATTTGCTGGAAACTTTTTGATGACTGCTTCAATTTCTTCCATAGTTATTGGCCTATTGAGCTGTTTAGATACTTCCTGATTGCGTTTTGGAAGGTTATATTTTTCTAGGAATATGTCCATTTCTTGCAGGTGGTCCAATTTGTTTTAATAGAGTTGTTCATAATATTTTTTAACAATCCTGTGTATTTTGGCAGGGTTCTGTTGTTATTTCTCCTCTTTCATTTCTGATTTTGTTTATTTGGGTCTTCTCTCTATGCTTCTTGGTGAACCTGGGTAGAGGTCCATCAATCTTGTTTATCCTTTCAAAGAACCAGCTCTTGGTTTTGTTGATCTTTTGAATTGTTTCTTTGGTTTCCATGTTGTTTATCTTTGCTCTGATCTTTATTATTCCTTTCCTTCTGCTTATACTGGGATTTTCTTATTGCTCTCTTTCTACGTCTTTGAGTTGTATGGTTAGGTAATTTATTACTATTGTTTCCTGTTTTTTGCAGTAGGCTTATAGGGCTATGAACTTCCCTCAAGATTGCTTTCACTGTGTCCCATAAATTTTGTATTTTTGTGTTGTCATTGTCATTTGTTGTCATAATGGTTTTCTGTTTCTTCCTTGATCTCTTTGGTTACACAGTCGTTCTTTAATCTCCATGTGTTTGATTTCTTTCTATTATTTTTATTATAGTTGATTTCCATTTTTATACCACTGTGGTCTGAGAAAATGCTTGATATGATTTCTATCTGCTTGAATTTGAAGAGACTATTCTTATGACACAACATATGATCTATCTTTGAAAATGACCTATGTGCACTGGAGAAGAATGTATATTCTGTGGCTTTGTGGTGAAATGTTCTGAAGATGTCAATTAATTCCATCTGGTCTAGTGAGTCATTTAGGATTGATGTTTCTTTGCTGATTTTTTGTTTGGAGGATTTGTCCAATGGTGACAGTGGGGTATTAAACTCTCTTACAATGATTGTATTGCTATCAATCTCTCCCTTAATATCCTCCAAGAGTTTTTTTATGTATTTAGGTGCTCCTATATTGGGTTTATATGTTTACCATAGTTATTTCTTCTTGTTGGATTGTTCCCTTTAGTATTATGAAGTGACTTTTTTTATCTCTTGTTATGTCCTTCACTTTGAGATCTAATTTGTCAAATATAAGTATTGTAACCCCAGCTTTTTTTTATTTACATTTGCCTGAAATACCATCTTCCATCCCATCACCCTCAATCTGTGTGCATCTCTTTTCCTAAGGTGGGTTTCTTGCAGACAGCAGATATATGGATCATGTTTTCTTATCCACTCAGTTACCCTATATCTTTTGATTGGAGCATTTAATCTATTTAAATTTAAAGTTATTATTGATAAGTACTTATCTGTCGCCATTTTTAGTCTTTACCCAAGAGTTCCCTCTTTGCTTCCTATTTCTTTTTATTACAACAGACCCTTTAACATTTCTTGCATTGCTGGTTTGGTAGTAATATATTCCCTTATTCCTTTTTTGTCTGAAGCTTCTGATTTCACCTGCAATTTTGATTGAGAGTCTTGCAGGGTACAGTATTTCTTGGACTCAGTCCCTTCCTTTGTATGACTTTGTATATTTCATTCCATTCTCTTCTGGGCTGATGAGTTTCTGTTGAGAAATCAGTAGCTAGTCTTATGGGGGTTCCTTTGTAGGTAACTTTCTGTTTCTCTCTGGCTGCTTTTAAGATTCTTACTTTGTCATTGGTGTTTGCCAATTCAATTATAATGTCCCCTGGTGTCGGTTTTTTGGAATTCATTTTTCTTGGGACTCTGTGAGCTTCTTGGATTTGTGTGGGTTTTTTCTTTCCTATATTGGGGAAATTTTTTGTTATTATTTCTTCAAACAGGTTCTCTAATCCTTGCTCAGTATCCACTCTTTCTGGAACTCCAATTATGTGGATGTTGTTTTGTTTTGTTTTTTCCCAAAGCTCCCTTATGTTCTGCTCTTGCTTTTTAACTTTTTTTTCTAGAAGCTGCTGTCCTTGGATATTTTTTAAAAAATATATTTTATTGATTTTTCACACAGAGGAAGGGAGAGAGATAGAATTCAGAAACATCGATGAGAGAGAGACATCGATCAGCCGCCTCCTGCACGCCCTACAGTGGAGATGTGCCCACAAGCAAGGTACATGCCCCCTACTGGAATCGAACCCGGGACCTCTCAGTCCACAAGCCGACGCTCTATCCACTGAGCCAAACCAGTCTCGGCTGTACTTGGATATTTTTTCCTACCATGTCTTCTAGCTCAGTGATGTGGTCCTTTTCTTCTTCTAGTCTACTTTTGATGCTTTCTATTGAGTTCTTTATAGCAGTGATGTCATTTTTCATTTCTTCCTGATTATTCTGCATTTCTTCTAGGTTCTTCCGCATTTTTCTTGCTTCTTCTGCATTTCTTCTTGTTTCTTCTTCATTTCCTCTTGGCTCTTCCTCACATTGTCAATTTTGTCTTCCATTCTTTTCATTCATCTTATAATTTCTCTGAACTCTTTCTCTGGCAGGCTTATTTCTGCTTCTATTTCATTTACTTCCTTTTCTGGTGAAACCTGCCTTTCTGTCTTATGTTTGTTGTTTCTTTTTCTGCCCATGGTCTTTCTTCTCTGGGTGTCTGGTTATGTAGTTCTCTTTCCTACATTGATTGAAAGGCACAAACTAGAACACGACCAGGTACAACACACAAGGCACTGAATAGAAATGTATTCAGGATGTTAATAATCACCAATAAGGTGACCACCAATGAAAGACAAATTAGGGGTAAGTAGGGAAAGAAGAAGCAAATGAGGAAAAAAGAAAAGAAAGAAATGCCAAAATCAAATTGGGAGAGGGAGAAAATAAATAAATAAACAAATAAACAAACAAACAAACAAACAAAAAATAAAATAAAATAAAATAAAAAAATAAAAAGAAGAAGAAAAAGAAGAAAAGAGAAAGAGAAAAAAGTCAGAGAGAAAAGACAGAGGATAAGAGAGAAAAGGGGAACAAAATATAGATGTCAGGAGAAAACACCAATAGGAAAGTCACTAATCCCAACAAATGTCGGCAACCAGTACATGGAGATTAATACAAACTACAAATAACAACTGGTATGGAGAGAGGTGAGGGAAAAGAGAGGTAAAAAACAAAACAAACCAAAGCAAACAAAAGCAAAATAAAACAAGTAGAATAAGCTAAAACAATCTCACAAAAAACGTAAAAAAAAATCAATATAATCACCATTCAGGCAAACAGCAACAAAAGGACATAGAGAAAAACAACTTTTTGGGTAGTGAGATCAAGAAGAGAGAGGTTTGTATGGACTTGGGGTAGAGGGTTTGAAATTAGATATATAAGTGGGATGAAATTTTAACCAGGTAAAGAGAAAGCATAGGGAGAATCTAAAGTTGGAAAAGGGAAAGAGAAAACAAGATAACAAAATGGGGAAAGTTAGGAGGAAAGTGTTGGCATAAAAGTAGAGTTGAGATAGAATAAAATTATGCTAAAGGAAAGATGAAAATAGACTGTAGAACTCTAATCCCGAAGTAAAATAAAGGGAAAACAAAATGACACTTATTTTTTTCCAAAAAAGTAAAATAGTAGTTGTAATAATACTAGTTGAAAACAAAAATGTAATAATTAAAAATGTAAAATCAATTGAGGAGCAAAGAAAAAAATGGGTTTTTTAATTAAAATATGCAAAAAATAAAAAAATATAAAATAAAATTAAAAATTAAAAAAAAGGAAAAGAAAAAATAAATAGAATGTTCATTCACTTCTGCTATTGTCCTGCTTCCCACTTCTGTTTCCCCGTCGGGAGGGTATTGCAGTTCCCTATGTTCCACTGCTGGGTTGTGTTTTAATCTCTTTATTCTTTTGTGGTTATGCATGAATCCATTTTTGCGTCATCCACTGGGTGGCAGTGTTTCAGAATTGACCTCTGAGACTAAGCACAGGACCTCCCTAGGCTGTGCTCAGATCCTGCTACTCTGTGGTTCTCAAAACCGGTTTGTGGGGATTTTGCAGCCGGGACACTGTAATAACTCCCAGGCTGTCCCTCTGCCTCAGATCAAAACGAGTTGTTTTCCAGAGCTCCCCTCTGTCAACAGCTCTGAGAGTTTGCCTCCACATTTAGGGATCACGCCCTGCCCCACATCCGTGGACCTTTCCAAAGGCAGCTTTTCCTCAGCCCGGTTCCCACAGTGTGTGCGTCTCTGTTCTGCGGGACAGGAAACCTCACCTTATCCCAGGCGAAATCTGACCTTTCCGTGTGCCGTGTGGATCTTATGTGAGTCTGCATGTCTGCGTCTTTTGGAGAGTGGTGTTCTGGGTCCCCGGCTCCTCAGTGAGTGCTTTAGCCACAGCTTTCAGACCGCTGCAGACATCCACCTCTTTTTCCTTTTTTAAAAAAAAAAAAAAATTAAAGCATCAACACACCAAATGGGATTTCGGAATCTAATTTCCAAATTGTTACATTTGAATTCTTTTGAAGGAATTCTTTTGGTTTGTTAGTTTTAACTTTTCATTATGGAACATTACAAAATTTTACAGAGAGAATATAATCAACTGTCATGTACTGATCTCTCAGCTTCAACAATTAAGAATTCATGGACAGCCCTGGCCAGAGTGGCTCAGTGGATGGAGTGTCAGTCTGCAGGCTGAAGAGTCCCAGATTTAGTTCTGGCCAATGGCACATGCCTGGGTTGTGGGCTCAATCCCCAGTGTGGGGGGCATGTGGGAGGCAGGCTATCAGTGATTCTCTCTCATCATTGGTGTTTCTATCTCTATCTCTCTTTCTCTCTTCCTCTCTGAAATCAATAAAGAAATATATTTTTTTTAAAAGAATTAATGGACAATCATGTTTAAATTTCCACCCCTACCTCCTTCCTTCACCCCATCCCTTAGGTCAGTGGTTGGCAAATTCATTAGTCAACAGAGAGGCAAACCAATGCTCACATGTAGCTCACAAGCCAAAGTTTGCCAACCACTGCCTTAGATAATTTTGTTGTAAAATCTCACATATCATACCATTGCATCAGTAAATTTAATGGGGATTTTGAACTTGTGTTTCATGACTTAAACAAGCTATAGCCAAATTAGTTGACTCTGCCAACATTAATAATCCAACTTTTCCCACTCCCCTCATACAGAGGGCTATTTGTCCTACGTCACAAGGTTAGTAAGTGACAGAGCCAGTCTGTAAACCCAGGCAGTCTAACTCAAACCAAAAGATAAAATATTTTAACTTGGAGTCCTATCACATTTCAAATGACTCTCTAATGAGAAATACTGAATAGGGAAGGTAACTGCTAGTTTTCTTAGTAGGCTCAACCAATATTTTGGGTAAACATCTCCTATATTGAGAATAATCACTTATGTTTAGTGCTTATCAATATATAAAGCCTTTTAAACTTCCTGATGACCTCTAAGAGTTATTATTTTGCATACTTAATAAACTAAAGTTCTGAACAGTCAACTAAATATCTCAGACATTCTCTGGTAAAAAGGTCTTACTTTGATTTCAAGCACAACTCTTCTTCCAATATAGTCTATGTTTTGCTATCAAAAAAGGTGCCTAGAAAAGTAAAAAAAAAAAAAAATTGTACAAGGTAATGTGCCTCCTTCTCTACAAACATTGAGCAGTTTTTCCTAAATAAGAGTAAATAATAAACTTAGTCTGTGAGGATGGAATGTGCTCTAGAGAACATCAGAGCTCCTACAGAAAATTCTGAATTTCTATAAAACCACCTGTCTCATGTAGCCCAGGCCAGCCCTCAAGAAGAAGGAGTTTACTTGTGTTAGGACACAAGTCACAGAGAGAAAGTTCATTTGAGGAAAGAAAAATGCCAATAATAAAGGTATCTCAAGAGGCCACAAAAAAATATACAAGCACTGAAATTTCATTTCCTGTAGTTTCAGGGAGAATATTCACTGTCACCTGAGTCTCCTTCATATTTCCACTTGTGCACAGGAAATGAGAGAGGCATGGAACCACCTGCCCTCTTTGAATCAGAGGTCTTGCAACCAAAATATATGTTGCCCTGCTATTAAAGTACTAGAGGTCTGGTGCATGAAACTCATGCATGTGGGTGGGGGGTGGGGAGCAGTGTCCCTCAGCCCAGCCTGCCCCTCTCCAATCTGGAACCCCTTGAGAGATGTCCAACTGTCAGACATCCCTCTTACTATTCAGAACTGCTGGCTCCTAACTGCTCGCCTGCCTGCTTGTCTGATTGCCCCTAACCACTTCTGCCTGCTAGCCTGATCACCTCTAACCACTCCCCTGCCAGCTTGATTGACACCTAACTGCTCCCCTGATAGCCTTATTGATGCCTAACAGCTCCCCTACTGGCCTGATCACCCCCAACGGCCCTCCCCTGCTGGTCTGATGGCCCCCAACTACCATACCCTGCTGGCCTGTTGGCCCACAGCTGCTTTCCCCTGCTGGCCTGGTCATCCACAACTATCGTCCCCTGATGACCATCTTGTGGTGCCATCTTGTAGTGGCCATTTGTGGTGGCCATCTTGTGATCACGTGAGGGTGTTGTGTGAAGATGCAAGAACCACAATCTATTAGTATAGATTCTTTCTGCATATAAAAGAATGAAAAAAAATTCTGAATAACAATGCATGTATTAATTTTTCAGCGTACCAAAAGAAAAAATATTTACTTATGCTAATTAAGACGTGCTTTCTTGAATTACTTTTACATGAGGTACCTGATATATATTTCTAAACAAACATCTACTAAAAGTACATTTTAAGGCAATTTAGAGTTTAATATGTTCTAGTGAATGGATTTCTGTATTGTATATTTATCCAAAAAGAATCTTTTAAAAAGTCATTTTCAATTTTTAAAATAAAAGCTAAATATTATCAGCTGAGTATCTTTGCAAAGTCATGATTTTTTATTATTTTTTTACTGTTTTGGCTTAGTTTGTTCCTGGGTATAAGCTAGAAAAATTGACTTATTCAGAGATCCTTTCAAATTACAATAAAATTACTAATTCCAAAGAGGCAGATAAAGCATGTTTTCTCCTCTATGAAGGGTTAAAGATGGCATCTTGCATTCTAGTGGCTCAAAAAGAGACTGTAGGGTAGGTGGGTGAATCAAAGTAGGAAGGCGCTGTGGGAAAGTCTACAAATGATAATGAACCAGGTGACATGACCTTATTTGCATTATTGATGTCTGCTTCTAGTCTTTAGGGGACCATTTCCTACTGACTTCCTTAAAATAGAATGTCAAAGTGAATACTTGTGCACTAGTCTGGTTCTCCTGAACTGTGGACTAGCAAGGGGCCTCTTATCTGGTAGATATATTAAGAGCCAATAAGCATTTAAATGAGGAGTTTAGATAATATCCTGAAGTTTAGATGATGATGACCACAAATTTATTTTAAAAATACATCATAAATACCAATCTAGATTTTGTTTTGAAGAGTAGATCTCTAATAACTAAACAAAAACATATATATCAGAGGCACCTCTGCTCCAAAGGAACCAAGAATAAATTTTCCAAGCACATCTCCTAACATTCTAAACAAGGACACGAACGATGGATCTGGTGAGAGTCTCTAATATGGCTAGCTAACTTTGAGTAAGATCAGGCCATATTCCTAACATATTATGTGCATTCCCTCGTTTAATCCTCACAACTCTTTGAGGCAGCAATATTATAGTCTTCAGTTTATATCTGAGAAAATGAATGCACAGAGAGATTAAATAACTGCCCAAGTCACAGAGCCATGAGTGGCACCACCAGGATTCAAACCTAGGCTGTCCATCCTAGCATCCATGTTAACTGCTTTTTTATGATAGCTAGCATTCCCAGTGCTTTCTCTGGGCAGGCTGAGTACTTGATTTTCAGCCCTATTAATTAGCACCATCATTATCACCATTTTGCATGTGAGATTCTTATGATTCAAGTTTGCTTAGAGAGCTAAGTCAACTTTTGAAGCACATGCACCCTGTTATAAAACCTGGCTCTTACCCTGTGTATCACTACATACTGAGTTTCACATATGTTATACATTCAGGTAACCTAACACTATGCACACAGATTGTGATAGGGACATGTGTCTGGTCTATGTTTAAAAACAAAAATTAGCCAGGCTGGATGTAGCTCAGCAGTTGAGCATCAACCCAGGAACCAAGAGGTCACCAGTTTGATTCCCAGTCAGGGCACATGTCCAGGTTGCAGGCTCTATCCCCAGTGGGGTACATGCAGGAGATAGTCAATCAATGATGGTCTCTCATCATTGATGTTTCTATCTCTTTCACCCTCTCCCTTCCTCTGAAATAAATAAAGAAATATATTTTTTAAAAAATTAGAATAGACAGCATAGTAGAAAACATAGGAATACAGAACTTTTACTTTTTTATAACCAGTAAGAAGGATTCCAGGTTGAAGAGTAAATTGTTATGAATAACTAGTTGCTGAATCATTGCTGCCCAGTAAGCTTAGCATAAAGAGTAATCATTTAGTGGAAGAGCACAGATAGTAAATGCAGCATATTCTACATACTATAGCTCAGTGATTTTCAACCTTATACCAAATGCCTTCTTTACTATTGGGAAATGAAATTGATAGAAAATAAAACCTAAACTTATATCAAAAAATGTTAAATGTATAAAGATTTCTTTTGGAATCCAGAGACATTATAGAGTGATGTTATTATTACAAAGAAGAAATTCATTGTTAAAGGCATAAATTGTAACCCATAAATGGACTGAAAAGGAGGAGAAGGGATTGGAAAGCAGAGAGATATATGGTAATTGATTTAATAGACTGAAGAAAATAAACACCAACCCAGGACTGGGAAAAGTCAGGAAAGAACCTGAAATAAAGCTCAGATCTCTAAAAGGTTGAAGAAATGGCATTACTTAATACTTCTGGAAGAACTAAAAACTAGAGATGTTATTAAAAGTTTATTTATGTAGCAATAAGACCTCTTATTTAGTCTTTTACTCCTAAGACTGTCCTATCCTGCACTGACACAAGATTGGAGGTTTATTTTTTGGAAAGAGGAAAATAGGGGTCTGAACTGGGGGAAACAAAGAGTAATCAAGGGTGATATTTACATTCTCCCCACTCCCACAAAAAAAAAAAAAAAAAGAAAAAAAGAAAAAGGATAAAGTCAAGAAATGTTGCTTATTGAGACCTTCACCATCTCTTACACTCAGCTCCCACAAGGCTGACAGCCAAGCTTATACCATCTAGACAGGAAACCAAACCAAACAAAATCCATTCCAAAAGGACAGATATAAAGATATAAATATTGAGGGGTTGTTGTTTTTGTTTTTCAATGAAACAGCACATCTATATCATATTATAGTGCCTCTCACAATTAAATCCCATACCAAAATGTCAGCTTTGAGGTACCTAACTGCTAGATATAAGAGGGCAGCAAGGACCAGTAAAATAAGCCTTTTGATAAGAAAATCAGAGGTCAAAGCAAACTAACAAAGAACAAAAATGTAAAGGAAAAAGAGAAGATAACTTTAAAAACACTTTCATTGATTCTTCAGAACAAAATAAAACAAGATATTCTATTCATGAAATAAGAACAATACTTTATTTTATTGAATTTACTAGGTTGACATTTTTAAGTAAAATTATATAGATTTCAGCTGTACAATTCTATAATACATCATCTGTACATTGGATTGTGTTCACCACCCAAAGTCAAGTCTAAGAACAATTTTTTAAAAGATTTTTTTTTCTGATAACAACAATGTTCTTTAAAATTAAAATATAACAGGAGAATTATTTTCAATCTCTGGAAGTTTTTTTAATTAAATTTGAGGAAATATACCAGAAACTTAAAAGGGAAATTAGTAGAAAATAAAAGCACAAGAAAATTATAAGATCTAATGAAGGGTCCAAAAAAGCTACTTGAGAAAATGAATGAATGGAGGAATAACATTAAAGAAACTATGCATACAAATTTCCCAAATTGGAAAGTGAGTTTTCAGCTTAAAAATCCCAGGATTCCAGAATAATGTGCTAAGACCATTACCATGAAGTTTCAGAAAATTGGAGTCAAGGACCAAGACTGTGAATGGCTTTCAAGTTGCTGAGAGAAATACCAGAAAATAAAATAAAGTACCTGTAAATTTTTGGAGGAAAATTCGTTCTTATCTAGACTTCTTTACTTGGCCAGTTTCAAGTAAGTGTGAGAGTAGAACAAAGACATTTTCAGAGTTGTAAGTTCTTAGAAACTTTGTTTCCAATGCACTCTTTCTTTCCCAAGAAGGTATAAGGAAAGTACTCTACTGAAATAAAGTAAACTTCAGAGGGATGAGGATGGGAGCGGGAAGGGGAAGAGATTAACTAAACAGTTTATATGCATATATGGATTACCTATGGACAGAGACAATACCAGTAAGGTGGAGAAGGCTTGGAGCTAGGTGGGAACTAGATGGAGGGGGGCAATAGGAGCAAAAATGTATCTATAATACTCTCAACAATAAAGATTTTAAAAATAAATAAATAGGGACCCTTCTCCCCCTCCTTACTTGGGAGTTCATTCTGTGGGACTCTTTCCCTCTCCCAATGTGGGAGTCTGTATTTGATCTTCAATAAATCTCTTTGCTATACCACTTTCTGTCCGTGGATTCATTCTTTGATTCTGGCGGACAAAAATTCGGTATCCAAAAATGGGGATTTCTTTGTAAGTCAGGCAACCCTCTTCACGTCGAATGATGGGAAGCGTCTTTTCTACTCTACAAAAAGATAGACCATTAGGATGTATCCCCAACAATTGGGATAAGTTTGACCCACAGACCTTAAGAAAAAAATGCCTGAATTTTTCTGCACTTAGATTTGGCCTCAATACCAACTAGCAAATGGGGAGGGAGAGCATAGGAATACAAAGTTCTTTGTGGCATGATTCAGCAAGGCAAGGACCTCAGTCAGAGCCTAGAGGCAAACAGTCAGTCCCGGTCACCTGCTACAACCATAGGCAGGTTGGAATTATGCGCCAGAGTTGCCCCAAAGGGCATGATGGACTCCTGAAGCCCTGTTCGCCTGTCAAAAAAAAAAAACACTGGAAGTCAGACTGCCCATGGAGACTGAGGTCCCTTTCAGAAGGCTAAAATGGGCTAACCCTAATATTAGGGGCTGATTTGAATCCAAGCCAGCAAGCTCAGTGTACATTCCTGATAACCTATAATTAAGTCACTACCTCTTTCCTAGATACTGATATTACAGAACTGGTTACAGAGGCCACTCGGCTGTGGACAGTGCACTGCACAGAGGGAGGCTTATTAATGCCTACACCATGCCAGACCAACAGATATGGCCTAGAGACCCCCAATACCTTGCAAGGCCCGTGAAAAGAACTGGAAGCATAATCCATGTTTGCGAAACAAGGACCCCAAGGAGATATAAAGGAGGGGCCCATGCATGTCCCTTCGCTCAGATTTGGAAGGCTATTCCCTGAGTCCACTGTCATATTAAACAGTGTCCCTCCATTTCTTTGCATGAAGTGTTATGTCCCTTCACTCAGATTTGGAAGGCTGTTCCCTGAGTCCACTGTCATATTAAATAGTGTCCCTCCATTTCTTTGCATGAAGTGTTATTGGTTTTCTTTGGGCTTCTGCAACACCTTGGGGTGGGGTTGGTGACCAGTTGGCCCAACAGGACTGATGAGCCTTGGGGTCTCCCAATCTGGCTCATCAGAGGACTACCACCTCTAAACAAGAGCCCCGGGTAAGCCCAACAGTGAGCAAGGGCAAGGAAATTAATTTCCTACCCAATGCTGGAGTCACCTTCCCTGTACTCCTCCTGTTATGCCCAGAGTTCGGGATCCCCAATAATCCACCACTAAGGAGCCTTTTCTGATGCAAAAGCAAAGTGTCTTTATTCTAACCCAGGTTTGGCTCTCAGCCTCTTTCTGGAACAGCAAGAGCAAGCCCGGCGGGAACAATGAGTTTTACGGGGTAGGATCATTGGGAGGGCTTAGGAAAGTGACAAGGGTTACAGATTGGTCATTTGAATTAGGGTCTTTTTGTAGTTTATCCTTATTAGGACCCTTGCTGTGTCCCTGGAGCTTCATTGGTCCATTTGGGTGGTGGTCGGGGAAGCTAGGACATTGCTGGCACACCTGTGGCCCCCTCCCAGAAAAAAGAGGGGGTTTAGGCAGGGGGCCCAGCCCTATAGGACAAGATGGAGGGGAGTTCATTTCCTTTCACTGCCCCCTTGTCTTGGGACACATGTCTCAATCATGAGACGGGATGCATTTCTGCCTCTTCTATTGCTAGAGGCCGGTACTGGGCTTGTAACCATTAATTGGACTACTCCTATGCGTTCCTTGACAAATTGGACCAGTTTGTTAATAATACAAGGACTGGAAGTTAACAGCATTAAGGGGATTATAAGGGGTCCAATGAGCGTGGAAATAAGAGTAGTTAACCTTGGGGACCAATTAAACAGTGATTCATACCAAGACTGAGACAGCTCCCTTCTAGCCTACGCTTCTGCTATCCCTCTCTTACGAGGGCCATGGATTTCTTGACAACTCTCAGGCAGT
The DNA here is from genome assembly GCA_004026805.1 of Lasiurus borealis. Taxonomy (NCBI): domain Eukaryota; kingdom Metazoa; phylum Chordata; class Mammalia; order Chiroptera; family Vespertilionidae; genus Lasiurus; species Lasiurus borealis. Next base: position 38,044 of record PVJN01017793.1, read on the forward strand.
GAAGTCTGACTCTGGGTCAGGTTCCCCGTGGTGGGTGGACCCAGGTCTCAATGCAGCCTACTTTGAGGGCGGTGAAGGTCATCAGCATTACGATGTAGGGACCCTTCCAACGTGGCTCAAGGTTCTCCCTGCGATGTCTCTTGACATAGACCCAGTCCCCTGGCTTATGCTGACGAGGAGTCGGGGCTGGGCCGGTTTCACAGATGGCACAGAGGCGTGGCCAAATGTCTTCGTGTGTCCTCTGAGGCTCTCTCAAGGAAAGAAACAGTTCTTGACTTTCAAATTCTGCAACAAATTTGGCTTTAAGATTAGAGATAATAGAGGGTGGCCAGCCGAACATAATTTCATGAGTAAAACCCAGGTGTAGGTGGAGTTCCTAACCCGGTTAAGGGCATATGGAAGGAGAGTGACCCAGTCCCCGCCAGTCTCCATGGTCAATTTGGTAAGGGTCTCTTTTAGAGTTCTATTTATTCTTTCTACATGCCCTGAACTTTGGGGCCTATAAACACAATGTAATTTCCAATTTGCCCCAATGGCCTTGGCCACTGCCTGTGTTACCTGCGAGACAAAGGCTGATCCATTGTCTGACCCTATCACAGTGGGAAAACCGTACCTGGGCAAGATGTCTTCCAGCAGTCTCTTAGCTCTCACCTGAAGCTGTTTCATGCTTAGTTGGGTATGCTTCTACCCATGCAGAGAAGGTATCTACAAATACTAAAAGATATTTATAGCCATACTTTCCTGGTTTAATTTCAGTGAAGTCGACCTCCCATTGTGCTCCAGGCTTGGTTCCTCTGAGCCAGGTTCCTTTTTCACGTGGCCTGGTTCTCGTGTTTGTGAGTTGACAGGTCTTGCAGGTGGATACAACCTGCTCTATTTTGATGTCCTGTTTGTGGATCTTAATTCTGCCGTGTCGAATTAATTCCTTTAATTTGCGTACCCCCAGGTGAGTGGACCAGTGCATGCGTTCTAACACTATAACCCCAAGCCAGTCCGGTAGTATGAGCTCCTTGTTTGGTGTGTACCAACATCCTTTAATTTCCTGGACGTGGGGAAGCCTCCTGATCCGCTGCAGCTCTTCCTGAGAATACCCAGGCTGATCTGGCAAGACTGGGTCCCTGGGGTCTGGTAGTTGTAAGGCCCTGGTAGGGACCAAAGTGAAGGCCACTGCTTTGGCTGCCTGATCAGCCTTTTGGTTACTTCTTGCCACTGGGTCATCTGCCTTCTGGTGCCCTTGGCAGTAGATAATGGCTAGCTTAGCGGGGAGCCACAAATCCATAAGCAGGTTAAGTATTTACAGTTTATTCTTTATTGTTCATCCCTTTGCTGTCAATAGCCCTCTCTCCTGATAGATCGCCCCATGAACATGAGCTGTAGCAAATGCATAATGGCTATCTGTGTAGACGTCAAGACGTTTCCCAGCCCCCAGTGTCAGTGCCTTGGTGAGTGCAATGAGTTCTGCTCGCTGAGCTGACGTCCCAGGGGGCAGAGAATCCACCCATACAGTGTCCGTGTCGGTGACCACTGCTGCACCCCCATACCTGCACCCATCTCGCATGAAGCTGCTTCCATCCGTGAACCAGGTGGCCTCTGCATCAGGGAAGGGCTGGTCAGTCAAGTCTTTCCGGAGTCCATGCACCCGCTCTGGGATTCCCGCAGAGTCATGTAGCGGGGCATCTAGGTTGGGGTCAGGCAGCAGGGTGGCAGGGTTGAGGGCCACATTTGGATGGAACCGCACTCTAGGAGGGTTGAGCAGCAAGCTTTGATAGTGAGTCATACGTGCATTGCTCATCCATCTATCAGGAGGCTGTTTTAGGCCCCCCTCAATGGCATTGGGGGTTGTAATCCAGCTCTCCTATCGTAGGGTTAGTTTGTCGGAATCCAGAGGCAGCAATAGCCAGCAGAGCCGACCCTAGGAACTTCCTTACTTCTCTTCGTGGGGGGGGGGGGGGGGG